>CAJQUN010000793.1:0-189231 GCA_907163345.1 Haberlea rhodopensis | reverse complement strand
TCCATGTGTCTATGCTGATGAAGTACGAGCCAGATCCTTCATATGTGTTGCAGCCTTCGTGGTGCAGTTTGAATCCGATGTTTCCTATGTGGAGCGGCCTATCAGGATCTTGGATCGGCAGACCGCAGGCTTCGGAACAAAGTTATTCCTAGGTCAAGGTTACAGTGGGAAACCAAAGAGTATGGGGTCGAGGAATCCAAGTGGGAGACAGAGCGACACATGGTGCAAGCACTATCCGAACTGTTTTCTGGTAAGGTGATTATGTTTTATTTATATTGGGTAAGTGCATACTGAATTGCGAGGGCGTAATCTATAAGTAGGGGAGTATTGTGATATCCCAAGATTAGGTGATTTTAATCATTAATTAAATTATTAGATTTGGTGTTAATTCTGGTATTGAATTAATATTATTGAGGAGATACATTTCAGGGTGCATGTATATATGTTGGGATTTTGGGGTTGTGGCATGTTTATTTTGGGGTGTGTGTTTATTTGTTTGGTGAAGCAGTTTTAAAAGGTGAATGAAGTATTTTATTGAGAAAATACTATAATATTATGTGATGATATTTTAATACATCGTGCTAAATATCGGGACCAAAACATAACACATCAAACCACCCAACACCCAACCACCACTGTGATGACCAGGGGATTATAGGTGTTAATCCCGTAGTGTTAATAATCCCTAAAGTGGTTTTTACGTGGCGATTTGGGATTTAAATCGAGGTGTTGGGCCTTCTGGGGCTCGTTTATTTGGGTAGTTGGGATCGTTGGATCCAGAGGTTGAGATTGTATTCACATTACGGTGTAAACCTAAGAGTTGGGTTTTTAATGTGTCTCGGGATCTCGGGTGCTGGGGTGAGCACCGGTAGGGGATTTTGGAGTTAGAGAGAGAGTTTTTGAAAACAGATGATTTTTAAGGAATCATGATGTATTTGTGGGGCTATTAATTTTTCGGGGTATTTTTGCTATAAATAGCAGTTGAACCCAAATTTGTCATAAATTTCCATTTCAGCCCAATTCCTCCCCCTCTCTCTCCCGCGTACGATTCCCGTCACCCCCTGCACCCCCGCCGTTTCAGGCGCTCCGCCAGCCGCCGTCCGCCGCCGATCGGCGCGTGCGACCTACCGCCGGCTTCGTCTCGACGAGGCGCTTCTTTCCCCTCTGCCAATTGGAAGTTTCGTCGCGTTTCTCGTTCGAATTTGGCTGGAATGCGTCGATCCCCAAAAGTTAGGGTTCTTCGATTTTTCGTCCGATTTTGCTTTCCGATTTCGTTGGGTAATCTCCCTAACCCCTTGTTCGTCTTTTTCATGTATTTCCATGCCTTTATTGTTTCGAATTTCCCCAATTTCGTAGGGTTTAATTTTCGAATTTTGGGGGTTTTTGGCATGGGTGTTGTTTCTTGCAATTGATCGATTATTGCATGTTTTAAGAGTATTATGATGCTTGATTGAGAATCGAATTGAAAAGCTTTGGTTCGAATTTGAAGGATTTTAAAGGGTTTGAATTTAAGGGGCTTGTTTGGATTCGAAATTATGGGGGTTGAGTTCGAAAATGGGGAGTTTTTTGTCAAGGGATGTTGATTCTTGCTTGGATAGCTTAATTGACATTTTAGATGAGTTATGGTATTTAATTGGGTTCGAAATTGTGAGATTGAGGTTCGATTTTTGTAGGGCATTCTTGAACAAATTTCGATTGTCTCATTTATTCCTTCCCTGCATGTACCCTGCCCCGGGTCTTTTAAGAGGATAATTGTCGTGTATTGACAATGTTGTGAGGGATATGGGTGTGATTGAGCATAGGTTACATGTTCGTAAATAATGGTGAATTGTTTATCGTGTTAGCACATCATTCCTCGGGGCATGGAGCTCGAGCAAGGCTTGGCTCGGACTTCGGAGATTTAAGGTACGTGCGACGTACGAGCATTTCTATATATATGTGAAATGCATAAGGTGTTTTTGATTGCATTGAATGTTTTGCGTATGGTTATATATATATGTTGATATAGCCAAGGAATGACCCAAATCTTGATATCGCCGCTTGCAGCGTGCGTGACACTAGAGTAGGATGACTCTTGCATGATATATGGGGTACTGGGTTTATTTGATTATGTTAGGGCATTTGAGATGCCTGGGAATGATCGTAAAATCATGTATTCTTCGTAAGGACACTTGAGATGTCTAAGTTCGTAGAATCGTGTATTCATTATAAGACATTTGAGATGTCTAGGTTTGTAGACTCATGTATTCATTATAAGACACTTGAGATGTCTAAGTATAATGAAGGATTGGTAAAAATAAATGCTAAGGCATTTGAGCTATCTGTGATTGATAGCAAGGTTGTGAAATCAGTATTAGATATTGTGATATCTGTAATTGCATGTTAATGAATTTGTAATCACTATATGTTGATATTCGAGGATCAGGCATGCGATGTGTAAATCAATGTGTTGATTTACTGATTTATGAGATTTGATGAGTTTGATGTTGTGAGAACAGGGACAGTACACGGAATCCCGGATGAGGATGTTGCCATCCAGGGAGTATCATTTAAATTCATTAGCATTTACCTTTGTTGTAAATTATGAATTTCATTATTATGATTATGGGATTTTGTGTATTGGTATGCTCACCCCGTTGGGGGCTGTCTCTGTTGGGACAGGTGGACAGGTACATCGATGGCTATGGAGCTGAGCTCGAGCTGTTGATTTGAGGTACTCCCAGGATCGTGGTACCAGGGCTTGATGGAGCACGGTATCGTATAGAGTACCTATATATACACCTGAGGATTTATACATATTCATATTCATGATGCTCGCATGTGAGCACGATTATACTTGTATATGGATTGTATATAAAGGCATGAGCCTTTCTCTCTTTCATTTAAGGTTGCATGCAATTAGGTTGAATTGCTAGAATGATATGAGAGTCATTGGTGTATTATGTGGGTGTTGGAACCCACTTTTGTTGACATATGTGTGGTGTCTTCCCTGGCTGGGAATCTACTTGTATTACTGCTTTCTGTTGAGTATTATGTGTTCCCTGGCCGGGAATTTTGTTATGTGTTGTACTCTGTTTTGGGATAGCTCTATTTATGGGGAGACTCTGCCCAAATTTTTGTAAAAGTTTACAATGTGAAAAGTGGCACCAAGGGGTTGGTAAAGGGCAAACATATGAGTCTTTTATTGACAGGCAATGATTAAGTATCATCAGAGCTTCCCGATTTACATTTTATAGAAAGCATGTACCACACATAGTGGTTAATACACTAATCAAGGTTTTAAGGGCTTGGGGTCCTTACATTAGTGGTATCAGAGCAGTGGTTGCTCATTGGGGCTGTTAAGGGCCTAGGAAGTTATTGATAGCACATATTTATGCATGATGGCATTAATGTTGTATGACATAGCAAATTGTTTATGTGCTATTATGATATGAAAAGTGGTATTGCTAACCATTGTGGTTGCAGGAATCGTGTGGAACACGATAGGATGACATTTATGGGGATGTCTGGCACTCCGTGTGTTATGTGCCAAGGAAGCTGGTTTTAAGAAAATCAGATAAAGGATATTTCCGAGGTAACATGTATTTTACGTTGTCTTGTTGACACATGATGAATGCAAAGTGGTGCATTGAGGTTATGATATATGTTATTGTGCATTGTTTTTGCATATGCATGTCTTGAGTCAAAGTTATCTTAGTAAGGATTTTAATGGCTTATGCTAAAGTCCATATGAAGCGATGAAGAGTCCCGCTTATATGGAGTAGCAACGCTAAAGTCCATTGGAAGCGATGAAGAGTTCCGCTTACATGGAGTAGCAACGCTAAAGTCCAGTGGAAGCGAGGAAGAATTCCGCTTTCCTGGAGTAGCAAGAAGCATTAAAATGTACTAATGATAAGGGCTCAGGATGAAATAAGGATTTAAAGAAGGATATCATGACATTTATTTGTGAAACCATACATTCTCATAATGTGTTTTTATTATGAATTGAATGTGGATGCATAGCGTATATGGCTATTGTTGTTAACCCTGATGGTTGCAGGTTACAGGAAATATGGAGTATAAAAAGGAATGATGATTATACATTCCAGGAGTCCTGCTTATGACAGTGAGAATTTTTATACTTATGCTTGACCGCTAAAAATGTGGAGCGGGCGGGGATGCTCGCTTGCACATGGAGGCGGGGTATTCCATACGAAGCGAGGATGATATACCGCTTGTATGAAGAAGCTTATGCTTGTACCGCTAAAAATGTGGAGCGGGCAGGGATGCTCGCTTGCACATGGAGGCGGGGTATGCCATACGAAGCGAGGATGAGATACCGCTTGTATGAAGAAGCGAGGATGAGATGCCGCTTGTTAGGATGATGATTCATTCCTATGTGATGACACGGATGATAGCGGTGATGTGTCCCGCTGTGTCGATTTATATTCATTTCTCTATGAGGACACGGTTTATAGCGACGGTTCATTCCGCTATATCTATTGGCGATGGTTCATTCCGCCAGGTGTATTTATAGCGATGGTTCATTCCGCTATATCTATTGGCGATGGTTCATTCCGCCAGGTGTATTGATAGCGATGGTTCATTCCGCTATATCTATTGGCGATGGTTCATTCCGCCAGGTGTATTGATAGCGACGGTTCATTCCGCTATATTTATTGGCGATGGTTCATTCCGCCAGGTGTATTTATAGCGACGGTTCATTCCGCTATATTGATTGGCGATGGTTCATTCCGCCAGGTGTATTTATAGCGATGGTTCATTCCGCTATATCTATTGGCGATGGTTCATTCCGCCAGGTGTATTGATAGCGATGCCTCTTTCCGCTACTATGTGGACGATGATTCATACTCAGGTATATAGCGAGGTTTCATGCCACTTATTATATGACGAGGTGTCATGCCGTCGATTCTATAGCGAGGGATTTTGCCGCTATGTACTCAGCACAGGATTTTGCCGCCTTCGAGCGATGGGTGCTGATTACGCACTATTATTGAGCGACGGAGACAGGTATGACGCTATATCACTAGCGATGAGGTATGAGATATTGCTATTTTATTAGCTTTATTGTAGCTGGCATGCATTGATATACATGTTTATTATGCCTATTTTACTAGCATGTTAGTGGATGACATACGCTGATGTACATGTATCGTCACTAGTTGACAATGTTTTAGATGCCATGAGTTGGCATGTGTCGTCACGGGATGACGATGACGATGGTGTAGGAGATGTCTTATTAGACATGCATCATCGTTACGATGATCGATGCGTTGAGTATACGTATTCAGTAGTATGCCTTGGGTGCCAGTACCGAGCACAAGGTGGTGTGTGCGACACCGATGGACGTGACCCTTATACCAAGCGGGTTGCTCGAGGAATGGTTGGATGCGCTGTACATGGGATTGTACCGCAGCTTACGATTGAGGCGATCATATTACGAGTGGTGATACCCTTGAGGTATGCTCGTTGGAATGGCTTTTGGCCATGTGATTTGACGACAGGAGTAATCATGGAGGAAAGTACTCGCTTTCTGTCGATGTGACATGTGGTGGACATGATCACACCACCCTTGAGGGTGTAGGATGGGTCCTAAGGGAGTAGGATCAGGTTATGTTAAGTACATAGGGACATTGGGTTGTCCAGGGTGTATCGGCATTGAGGAATGTTGGATAAAGACCCACTACTCTATTGAGTTTTCTCCCATAGTATGTTATACCATGTGGAAACGTCCGTCTTATTGGTAGGTTTGAGGTAAACCTAAAGAGGCAGAGACTAGGTTGTCTGCCGCGTGTGTGTAGCACCATGATGGGCTTGCTAGAGCCGTTACACTGCTCGTTGGAACCAAGTTTGGCAAATCGTAAGGTGATACGATGTGGATTGTGGTGGACTCTAGTAGTCACCATGTCATTGAGGTTAAGGTTGTTCGTGCCTCGCTGAAACGTGTATACGTTTATGTTTAAATCTTGGAGACTTGTCTGGGACAGCTCAGGATGTTGGAGTACCAACAAGAGAGTCATCAGGTTGTTATTGACTCAATCTAAAGGAACCCGTGTATTGGGATACAATGGGTGTTATTGTATCCAGTTTTTCCGAACGATGGTTCGAGACTTGTGGATCTCGAGTTCGATGGCATTTCCCTTGCGAGGAAGGAGGTAGTATTATACCTATTTGGGAATCTTGAAAGATTCGGTAAGTTGGTGCAAGTGGTGTTGATCTTGGGAATCACACCGTGTATTGTTAATCGTCGATTTTCATCCTCCACTGAGTAAGGAATGACTCAGAATTGACGGTTGTGTTTGGGGCTTAGGGATATGTGGTAGATACCCGAGCCGAGTGCATTGAGTATGCATGCGACATCAGTGCTTAGGCAGGTATACCGGTGAGTATACGGATGCCAGTTATTGATTTCCTCTCTGTTAAGCATAGAGTTATGCTATTTTTGGATGGTTAAATCTCTGATGAGAGATATGGAACACCTTGAGATTGGGAATCTCCATGGCACGATGATTGAGGGATAATCGTGAAGTTAGTTGACTCCCTTGAGGAGGGATTTTCTTGTGAGGGTTAAGGTATTTCCCTTGTTGGTGTTTTCCTTCGAGTTATGCGACAGCCTTCCCAAGTTTGGATTGTTAAATCCGAGGATTTTCAAGGGATGGCAGGATTTCGGATTGGTTGAGTGTCGCTGACGACACAAGCGTTGAGGATGCAATGGGTTTATTGCATGCCCCTTAAGAATTTTAAACTCTGCGGAGTCTCGGTTGTTATTTATGATCAGGACGTGATTCTTGGAACATCCGGAGGTGGACATCTTGTGAGATGTCTTTTGTTTGAATTTGTGGCCGTGAGTTGCCCAAATTAAGTTGCAATGAGGCGACTACTCCTTCGATGGAGGAAGTTTGAAAGTGGAAACCAGGTTTGGTATGTGTACACCGTAGTTGTACTAGTGTTTCCCTCGTAACGATGTATGTTAGACATCGAGAGTCTTGGTAAAGATGTCATGGAATGATATCTACGATAGAATCAAGAGCGATTCGAATCCTTGCAGTTTCAGTTGACTAACTGCTTTTGGACTGTTAGCGTTGAGTTGTGCTGACGCTCTTTGACGTTATGATGGATTTGGAAGTCTATTCCACTCCAGAGTTTGACACGAGGTCAACGTTCTTACGGTTGAGGTGTCATTCGGGATGTGTTCGTACTGTTGTATTAGAACGAAGGATGACTGTCCGATCTACAGTCGTAAGTATTGGTTGATTTGCAGTCATGAGAGGCTGACTTCTGGGATGACCCGCATCGAGGTACGTTTTACCTCTTGGGTGATATGTTGGTTTTGGTATGTCGCTCTGTTTCAGAGTTAGATGAGAGGTAAGTATCCTCGCGTTTATTAATACGATTCTGATATGGTCAGGAATCGAGGTTATGGCTTCATGTTGTTGTGTAGCCTGGGTGTTACGTGATACACCAGTGCTAATTTCGAGGACGAAATTCTTTTAGTGGGGGATATTGTGATGACCAGGGATTATAGGTGTTAATCCCGTAGTGTTAATAATCCCTAAAGTGGTTTTACGTGGCGATTTGGGATTTAATCGAGGTGTTGGGCCTTCTGGGCTCGTTTATTTGGGTAGTTGGGATCGTTGGATCCAGAGGTTGAGATTGTATTCACATTACGGTGTAAAACCTAAGAGTTGGGTTTTTAATGTGTCTCGGGATCTCGGGTGCTGGGTGAGCACCGGTAGGGGATTTTGGAGTTAGAGAGAGAGTTTTTGAAAACAGATGATTTTTAAGGAATCATGATGTATTTGTGGGGCTATTAATTTTTCGGGGTATTTTTGCTATAAATAGCAGTTGAACCCAAAATTTGTCATAAATTTCCATTTCAGCCCCAATTCCTCCCCCTCTCTCTCCCGCGTACGATTCCCGTCACCCCCTGCACCCCCGCCGTTTCAGGCGCTCCGCCAGCCGCCGTCCGGCCGCCGATCGGCGCGTGCGACCTACCGCCGGCTTCGTCTCGACGAGGCGCTTCTTTCCCCTCTGCCAATTGGAAGTTTCGTCGCGTTTCTCGTTCGAATTTGGCTGGAATGCGTCGATCCCCAAAAGTTAGGGTTCTTCGATTTTTCGTCCGATTTTGCTTCCGATTTCGTTGGGTAATCTCCCTAACCCCTTGTTCGTCTTTTTCATGTATTTCCATGCCTTTATTGTTTCGAATTTCCCCAATTTCGTAGGGTTTAATTTTCGAATTTTGGGGGTTTTTGGCATGGGTGTTGTTTCTTGCAATTGATCGATTATTGCATGTTTTAAGAGTATTATGATGCTTGATTGAGATCGAATTGAAAAGCTTTGGTTCGAATTTGAAGGATTTTAAGGGTTTGAATTTAAGGGCTTGTTTGGATTCGAAATTATGGGGGTTGAGTTCGAAAATGGGGAGTTTTTGTCAAGGGATGTTGATTCTTGCTTGGATAGCTTAATTGACATTTTAGATGAGTTATGGTATTTAATTGGGTTCGAAATTGTGAGATTGAGGTTCGATTTTTGTAGGGCATTCTTGAACAAATTTCGATTGTCTCATTTATTCCTTCCCTGCATGTACCCTGCCCCGGGTCTTTTAAGAGGATAATTGTCGTGTATTGACAATGTTGTGAGGGATATGGGTGTGATTGAGCATAGGTTACATGTTCGTAAATAATGGTGAATTGTTTATCGTGTTAGCACATCATTCCTCGGGGCATGGAGCTCGAGCAAGGCTTGGCTCGGACTTCGGAGATTTAAGGTACGTGCGACGTACGAGCATTTCTATATATATGTGAAATGCATAAGGTGTTTTTGATTGCATTGAATGTTTTGCGTATGGTTATATATATATGTTGATATAGCCAAGGAATGACCCAAATCTTGATATCGCCGCTTGCAGCGTGCGTGACACTAGAGTAGGATGACTCTTGCATGATATATGGGGTACTGGGTTTATTTGATTATGTTAGGGCATTTGAGATGCCTGGGAATGATCGTAAAATCATGTATTCTTCGTAAGACACTTGAGATGTCTAAGTTCGTAGAATCGTGTATTCATTATAAGACATTTGAGATGTCTAGGTTTGTAGACTCATGTATTCATTATAAGACACTTGAGATGTCTAAGTATAATGAAGGATTGGTAAAATAAATGCTAAGGCATTTGAGCTATCTGTGATTGATAGCAAGGTTGTGAAATCAGTATTAGATATTGTGATATCTGTAATTGCATGTTTAATGAATTTGTAATCACTATATGTTGATATTCGAGGATCAGGCATGCGATGTGTAAATCAATGTGTTGATTTACTGATTTATGAGATTTGATGAGTTTGATGTTGTGAGAACAGGGACAGTACACGGAATCCCGGATGAGGATGTTGCCATCCAGGGAGTATCATTTAAATTCATTAGCATTTACCTTTGTTGTAAATTATGAATTTCATTATTATGATTATGGGATTTTGTGTATTGGTATGCTCACCCCGTTGGGGGCTGTCTCTGTTGGGACAGGTGGACAGGTACATCGATGGCTATGGAGCTGAGCTCGAGCTGTTGATTTGAGGTACTCCCAGGATCGTGGTACCAGGGCTTGATGGAGCACGGTATCGTATAGAGTACCTATATATACACCTGAGGATTTATACATATTCATATTCATGATGCTCGCATGTGAGCACGATTATACTTGTATATGGATTGTATATAAAGGCATGAGCCTTTCTCTCTTTCATTTAAGGTTGCATGCAATTAGGTTGAATTGCTAGAATGATATGAGAGTCATTGGTGTATTATGTGGGTGTTGGAACCCACTTTTGTTGACATATGTGTGGTGTCTTCCCTGGCTGGGAATCTACTTGTATTACTGCTTTCTGTTGAGTATTATGTGTTCCCTGGCCGGGAATTTTGTTATGTGTTGTACTCTGTTTTGGGATAGCTCTATTTATGGGGAGACTCTGCCCAAATTTTTGTAAAAGTTTACAATGTGAAAAGTGGCACCAAGGGGTTGGTAAAGGGCAAACATATGAGTCTTTTATTGACAGGCAATGATTAAGTATCATCAGAGCTTCCCGATTTACATTTTATAGAAAGCATGTACCACACATAGTGGTTAATACACTAATCAAGGTTTTAAGGGCTTGGGGTCCTTACACACACCCCCACCCCCCCAACCCATGTTGATGACACAACAAGGCTGACTTTCCACCCCACTTGGCACAATGATTCCCCCCTTCTCCTCCATTCCAAATCTCGTCATTTCTCTCCCAAATAACCTCCAGCATCTGCTAAGCAAAATCGTGTGGAGCCCTTCCATTTTCATTGCTTGGAAGCCTCTCAAAAATCGGAGCAAAGTAGGGTGAGAAACCATGCTCCGTTTTTTATTTAAGATTGATTAAGTTCTTGTTTTTAAGTGGTGTGAAAATAATGTTAGCTTAGGTTTCTAAAAACCTTCGATTTAAATGCTTACATGGTGTTATTATGAAGCTCTCAGTATTTTTCCTTGAGCATGTTACATGTTTTATGTGAAGGATTTAAGCATGTAAAATATGGTGTTCGAAAATCTGGGTAGATGTATGCCCTATTTTTCTGGAAAATATGGGATGGGAGTTGTATTGTGAAGGTGTTATCATGCATGTTAGATAGGTTTTTGGTAAACCTTGATTTGAGTACATACAGGGTAGTTTTGTGAAGCCCTTGGCATTTTTGTTTGAGCATGTTTTATGTCTATGTTGTAGTTTTCATAGCATGAAATGAGGTGCTCAAGAAATCTGGAAATGGAATATTTTGCCCTGTTTCCGGAAAGGTTGGTTGAGTACTGATATAAATGGGCAATTTTAATGCATGTGGGTTTGAGTTTGGGGTATGAATTTGATATGAATACACTCAGGGTAGTGTATTGTAGCTGCTAGCATGTTGTTTTGGGCATGTTGTATGTCTTATATGCTAGATTAAAGGGTATGAAAATAGGTGTTCGAGAATTTTGGAATTGTGTTTCTCGAACAGAGCATCTCGATCGATCGAAAATTCCATCTCGATCGATCGAGCGAGGCAGAACATTGGCTTTGAAAGAAGGCGTCTTCTCGATCGATCGAAAAGAGGTGCCGATAGATCGAGAGACCCAGGTTGAAAATTATAAATTGTTATATTTTGTTTAATTTTTGATATAGGATTGTAATGAGGCATCCAATATTGTGTTGTACACTGGTGTAGAGCCTTCACAGATAGCTACACAGCGCAGGGGATAGTCCTGCAACACACCACATTTTGGAAAGGTACGTAAGCGACGTACGGGCATCCCAACGTAACATGTATTAAATGTTCATTAATTGACATATGATAAGATGCAAAGTGGTGCATTATGTGTTATGATACGAGTTATTATGCATTGTTGTTGCATATGTGTGTTGTGGAATAAAGAATGTATCACGAGTCAGGGTTATCGTAGTGATGATTTTTAATGCTTACGCTTATACCGCTAAAAATTTGGAGCAAGGCTTGCGCATGGAGGCGGGGTATTCCGTACTAAGCGGGGAAGAAGGTACCGCTAGTATGAAGAGCGGGGAAGAAGGTATCGCTAGCGGGGAAGAAGGTATCGCTAGCGGGGAAGAAGGTACCGCTTGTTATGAGATAATGAAGCGGGGAAGATGGTACCGCTCATTATAAAGTTAAGAAGTAAGAAGCATCAAAATACACTGATGATAAACTGACTAAGAAAGAAGTAAAGATTTAAGAAGTGAAGTAATGTCATGACATTCATACAAGCCATAACATCATACATTGAATTGATTTTGAGTTATGGTACAGGGACAACCAATGGGCGTTTTAAATGCATTGGAAATACAGGAAGTATTTCATATTTATGATTATGCATTATGCTTTACATTCATATTATGTTGAATATGAACTATGGTATGCTCATGTGTTGGGGGTTGTCTTTGTAGGTGCTTTTGATGATGAGAACCAGGGTCGGGGTTGAAACGCTGAGCTGTAAGGAGTGCTACAGGATTGGCTGTATAGAGAGTCACTTTTATATAGTTTCTACAAGCAGTAGAGTAAAGCTATATTGCAGTACCTTTCGTTAGGAATGTGTATAATTCCTTTTTGGAACTTTTTGTACTGTAATCTCTTAAGCTCAGGTGGTCAACACGGCCTAATACTCTGATATATATATGTTTAGTTCTCTTAATCGCACCTTAGTATCTTGTTAAGATAACGGGGTCTCACATTTAGTGGTATCAGAGCAGTGGTTAGATAACCAGGGAAGAGTGAAGGGTAGCCTTTAGAGACAAGTTGGCTAGGTAGGGCATGTTATGCATGTGATGCATATTGTTGTATAAGTGTTATACTAACATGCTTTTGAATATGATAATCTTGTTATCTAACGGCTTATATTATGAACTGATTTTGGTATTGTTGTTAACTCTTGTGTTGCAGCATGGCGGCTATTAACCCGGAGAACCTCAACGAAGAGGTAGGGGATATGGGCAGTATGAATGCCAGTATTGCTCAGCTGAATCCTTTACCGCCACCTGCTGTGGGCGTGGAGCCCAGTGCACAGATGTTATTACCATGGGAGCTCAGTTTGACAAAGTTTCTGAACTTCCATCCACCTATTTTTGAGGGGATTGAGTCTGGTGAAGCTGCCGAAGAGTGGCTAGAGCGGATAGAGCAGATACTTGTGACTGCGCCTTGTGCACGTACCGCATGGCTGAGGTTAGCCAAGTTTCAGATGGCGAAGAAGCCTTCTATGTGGTGGAAGACCACGGTGATGGAGCTGAGAGCTCAAAGTGTGACAGTTGACTGGACTGTATTCATGACCCGGTTCCTTAACCGGTATTTTTCTGCAGCTGCCAGACAATTGAAGGAAGATGAGTTCAATAGTTTAAAGCAAGGCATCGTGTCAGTGTCAGACTACGCTATGCAGTATTCCTCACTGCTGAGGTATGTACCTCATGTCGCTGTGAGCAGTCATGCCAAGATGAGAAACTTTCTGAAGGGACTGAGGCCAGAACTGTTTGATCGGGTTGTCTCCAACAACCCCAGCTCTTTTGATGACGCCCTGACACGGGCAGAATTGGCAGAGATTGCAGTGGGCGCGTACAAGGACGTTGTACCCCCTTTCGTACCACCACAGAGGCCTGTTGTTGATAGCCTGAGGCCACGAGAGGACCAGTTCAAGCCTCGTGGGGCCTCATCATCGTATAGATTTTGTGGGAAGAAGTCTCAAGGTCAGAAGCAAAGCATTCGGGGACCTACACAGGGGAGTAAGACAGGAAGGAACAGGTGTGACCACTGTGGAGGATTTCATTTGTCACGTGACTGCCGAGGTTGTTATGTTTGTGGCAGGGTGGGCCACCTAGCTCGGAATTGCCCCAATCGGGCAAGTCAGGCAGATTCAGGGCCGAATTGGCCAAGATTTGACGCTAGGACAGTACCACAGAGACAGCAGTTCGCACCTCGACCACAGGGAGGTCAGGCGGCAGGACCGCCACAGGGTCAGGTGTATGCACTGACCAGGGAGCAGGCTGAGGCAGCTCCGGAGGAGGTCATTGCTGGTACGTGTCATTTATTTACGTACCCTGCATTTTTATTGATAGATACAGGTGCTTCCCATTCTTTTGTATCTGCTGCTTTTGTGGAGAGACACCGCTTGTGCTCGTCTCTGTTATCGTGAAACCCCTCTTTCCCCTATACCCTTCCCCTCTTTCCCCTTCAACAAAATCATTGGAAACACGATTTAGGGGCCGGATTTCTTGAAGAAAAGCTGGTAATCTCTTTCTCCTCTCTTGTAGCTTTGATTTGATAGTAATTTTGTTGATTTTGGTTGAGTTTTGAGGTTGGTTTGGGTTGGGTGATTTTGGTGAAAATCTTGAAATCTTTTGGGTTTGTTTTAATTCAAGTCTAACACCCTTGTTGGAGGTTCTTGGGTGTTGTTTTGTTGTGGTTTTGAGTTGGGAGGAGTTGGGGTATGATTTGTGGAGGTTTCAAGCTTTTAAAAATGGTGGTTTTCGAGTTTCAGGGCATGGCGTTCGATCGCCCGTAGCAGGCGACCGATCGCATGCAGGCAGTACACTTTTCAGCATTGTGGCGATCGATCGCCACTTTTGGACCGATCGATCGCCTCGCGCCAGAGAGGTCTGGCGATCGCTCGCTTTATCGGGCGATCGATCGCCAAGGGGCTAGCGATCGATCGCCCGGTATAGCAATCGATCGCCAGCAGGTCATTTTTGGAATTCTTGGCTTTTTCGTGGGATTTTGGATTTGCGACTTAAATGGTCGGCTTCTGGGGCAATGTTCTCATTCCAATGGGAATGCTAGACTTTTAAAATGGTTTGGTTGGAGCCAAGTAAATTAAATGGAATTCTCGGATGAATTCTTGGCTATCTTTTTAACTTGTTGAATGGTATATTTTGAGTATTATGCATGCTTAGCCGGGTGGCTTTGATGTTGGTAATCATCATGGTTAGACGATAAGTTTAGAAGTTTGAACGTGCCTGGGCACGTGGTAGCATGGTTGTTGTTGATTGTGAGTTTTTGTGTGTTAGCACATAATTCATCGGATCGTGGGACTCGGGCGAAGTCGAACTCGAACTACGGAAAGTATAAGGTACGTATAACTTACGAGCATAGCCCTTTATTTTAAATGCAATTGTTGAGTGCATGACACACTGTATTGCAATAAATGTATATGGAAATGCCTGATATATGGTCTTAGCAATAAACGGATATTAACGGATATTGAAATACATGGTTAATGGTAATTGCGACAAATGGATGTATATGCATTGGGAATTGCATGGTGCCGCTTTTGAGCGAGCAATGATTGGATGTGATGCCCCAAAATTTATTAATGGTAACCTGGACATTTACTATGCTAATATGATGATTTATTACGATGATTAAAATGGGTGTGGGAAATGAAGAATTAACATGGTTTAAGAATGTCGATTTTAATTATGAGGATGTTATGGATTTAATGATGTTGGTTACATTTTATAAATGCTTACCATGTTAATGTATTTTATATACATCATGATGAATTATTGGGGTACACGTTAAATATAAGATTTAACATTTAACCCACAATTCTTACCTCACTTTACACTCAATTCCCAAAATCACTTTCCCAAACCCCCTTTCCCCTCATTTTCGATTTATGCCCTAAAGGTGGGAAGGAATTCTTGTAAAAGCTTCATTCTTGCACTTCTTGGTAAGATTTAGTGCCTATGATGTTTATATATCAGTTATGAATGTTGTTGAAGTGTTGATTGAGTTTTTGAAGGGTTTTAAAAAGGGTTTGAAATGGGTTTGTTTGAGTTAGTGTGATTCCTTGTGGGATGTTGGATTTTTAGTGGTTTTATGATGTGTGTTGAAGGTTTAAGTGTTTTAATGTTTATGAGTTGTTGGTATAAATGTTGGTTGAAGTTGGTGTAGGATTTAATGCTCAAAAATGGAGAAATCCCGTGTTTGCGCGAGCCGATCGATCGCCTGAAAAGCAACGATCGATCGCCGAGGGGCAGTACGCGAAGAAGGGGATAGGCGATCGATCGCCTCAAATGGCGCGATCGATCGCCAACGTCCAGTAGCCAAATGAACATCAGGCGATCGATCGCCTCATTTTAAGCGATCGATCGCCGCTAAGAGAAAAATCGGGCGATCGATCGCCTCATTTTGAGCGATCGATCGCCACTGTTCAAAAGTTGAAAAATGTTGATTTTTGTTAAATTTTTGGTATCGGGCTATTGTTTAACTTCTAATAATGAATTGTATGGTTGTATAGAACCATCCCAGGCACCAACAACCTCAAGGAGATAAAGTTCCACAATTTCTCCTCCTTTTGGAATTAAGGTACGTAAGAAACGTACGAGCATCATACGGTAACACATTCCTAAACTATGACCTTGCATTAATTGCATGAGTAATTATGATGATGATTATGATGACTATGATGAATAAGTTATGATGATAATGTTGTGGTAAACAAAGATGATATGATGTTACGATGACAATTATGATAAGATGATGATGTTTGAGATGATGATGTTTATAAAATGATGACGCATGTTTGACTATGCTACTTAGAATGGTTGAATGTCCGGTGACTATTATGGGCAAGCGAGGAAGGTCTTGCCGCTCACATAACTGAGCGATGGGGTACATCCGCTATCAAGGTGTAGCGATGGGTATCATCCGCTGAGCGATGGGGTACATCCGCTATCAAGGAGTAGCGATGGGTATCATCCGCTGAATAAGAGGTACATCCGCTATCAAGGCGTAGCGATGGGTATCATAAGATGTGTTATGTCGAGCGAGGGGGCCAATTGTGCCGCTGTCATAATAGCACCCGGATAGTCCCATTTCTAATTAACATGGATTGTAATGAGCTTATATACGAAATATGATGTTATTCACTCATGTCTTGAGCTAATGATTATATGCGTAATTATGACACAGGGACAACCAAGGAAGGATAGTACTATTAAACAGGAAGTATATGTTATCAACTATTTCCATGCATTATTTATATGCCATTAATTCATGATGTTAAGTAACGATGTACATGATCACGATGGGTTGTTCCTGTAGGTACATTTTGGATCGAGACTAAGGGTCGGGTTGAGATGGTGAGCTAAAGGAGCATAAGAAGATAGATACAGGATTTTGTTAGCCTTAACATTCTTTTTGGGGATGTAATAACTAACTATTGAAGTTTTATTTTGGCCTGTAATTACATTGAGCTCACATAACAACCAGAACTCTAAGGCGTCTCTAATGCATGTTTAGTTCATAATATGCTATTAATATGATGTTAAGGTAGGAAGACCCTACATTAGTGGTATCAGAGCGGTGGTTAGATAACCCGGGGATGAGTGAAGGGTAGCCTTAGCAATAGGTCGGCTAGGCGCTTACTTTTGATATACTATGTTACACATGAAGCATATGACTGTTGTAGGGTCTTCCTACCTTAACATCATATTAGCAGTGTATTATGAACTAAACATGCATTAGAGACACCTTAGAGTTCTGGTTGTTATGTGAGCTCAATGTAATTACAGGCCAAAATAAAACTTCAATAGTTAGTTAATTACATTCCCCAAAAAGAATGTTAAGGTTAACAAAAATCCTGTATCTATCTTCTTATGCTCCTTTAGCTCACCATCTCAACCCGACCCTTAGTCTCGATCCAAAAGTGTACCTACAGGAACAACCCATCGTGAGCATGTACATCGATACTTAACATCATGAATTAATGGCATATAATAATGCTTGGAAATAATTGATAACATATACTTCCTGTTTAATAGTACTATCCTTCCTTGGTTGTCCCTGTGTCATAATTACGCATATAATCATTAGCTCAAGACATAAGTGAATAACATCATATTTCGTATATAAGCTCACAACAATCCATGTTAATTAGAAATGGGACTATCCGGGTGCTATTATGACAGCGGCACAATTGGCCCCCTCGCTCGACATAACACATCTTATGATACCCATCGCTACGCCTTGATAGCGGATGTATCTCTTATTCAGCGGATGATACCCATCGCTACTCCTTGATAGCGGATGTACCCCATCGCACAGCGGATGATACCCATCGCTACACCTTGATAGCGGATGTACCCCATCGCTCAGTTATGTGAGCGGCAAGACCTTCCTCGCTTGCCCATAATAGTCACCGGACATTCAACCATTCTAAGTAGCATAGTCAAACATGCGTCATCATTTTATAAACATCATCATCTCAGACATCATCATTTTATCATAATTGTCATCGTAACATCATATCATCTTTGTTTACCACAACATTATCATCATAACTTATTCATCATAGTCATCATAATCATCATCATAATTACTCATGCAATTAATGCAAGGTCATAGTTTAGGAATGTGTTACCGTATGATGCTCGTACGTTTCTTACGTACCTTAATTCCAAAAGGAGGAGAAATTGTGGAACTTTATCTCCTTGAGGTTGTTGGTGCCTGGGATGGTTCTACACAACCATACAATTCATTATTAGAAGTTAAACAATAGCCCGATACCAAAAATTTAACAAAAATCAACATTTTTCAACTTTTGAATAGTGGCGATCGATCGCTCAAAATTAGGCGATCGATCGCCCGATTTTTCTCTTAGTGGCGATCGATCGCTTAATATAAGGCGATCGATCGCCTGATGTTCATTTGGCTACTGGACGTTGGCGATCGATCGCGCCATTTGAGGCGATCGATCGCCTATCCCCTTCTTCGCGTACTGCCCCTCGGCGATCGATCGCTGCCTTTCAGGCGATCGATCGCCTCGCGCAGACACGGGATTTCTTCATTTTTTGAGCATTAACTCCTACACCAACTTCAACCCACATTTATACCAACAACTCATAAACATTAAAACACTCAAAACCTTCAACACACATCATAAAACCATTAAAAATCTAACATCCCACCAAGAATCACCCTAACCCAAACAAACCCACTTTAAACCCTTTTTAAAACCCTTCCAAAACTCAAACAACACTTCAATAACATCATTAAGTGATATATAAACATCATAAGCACTAAATCTTACCAAGAAGTGCAAGAATAAAACTTTTACAAGGATTCCTTCCCACCTTTAGGGCAAAATTCGAAAATAAGGGAAAGGGGGTTTGGGAAAGTGATTTTGGGGATTGAGTGTAAAAGTAAAGTGAGGTAAAGAAGGTGGGTTAAATATAAAATCTTATATTTAACTTGTACCCCAAAATCCATCATGATGTATGTAAAATACATTAACATGGTAAGTATTCACAATTGATATCAACTTCATTAAATCCATATCATCCTCATAATAAAAATCAACATCCTTAAATCATGTTAATTCTTCATTTCCACACATAACTTAATCATCATAATAACTCATCATATAAACATAATTAATGTCCAGGTTACCATTAATTAATTTCGGGGCATCACAACTGTTATGATAACATGTTATGGTTTTCTAACGATGTTTATATGAACTGCTTTTGGATCTTGTTGTTAACCCTTGTGTTGCAGTATGGCAGCAAATATCGACATTGGTGATGCGGTAAGTGTGAACGCTAGTGCGGGGCGCACGAATTCCCTACCCTCGCCAGCCCTAGGCGAGGAACCGTCCGAACAACAGCTATTGCCGGGAGAATTGAGTCTGACTCAGTTTCTAGCGTATCGGCCCCCAACATTCGAAGGGACTGAAACAGGGGAGCGAGCCGAGGAATGGCTAGAAAGAATAGAACAAATATTTGTGGCAGCCCCGTGTGCAAAGACAGCCTGGATAAGGCTAGAAGAATTCCAGCTAGCCAAGAAAGCACTGATGTGCTGGAGGACCACCGTGATTGAACAAGAGGCACAGGGTCAAGAAGTAAACTGGAAACTGTTCAGAACTAGATTCCTGGCCCGATACTTCTCAGCGGGTGCCCGTCAAGCTAAAGAGGATGAGTTTAATAAGTTGAAGCAAGGTACCATGCCGGTGTCAGATTATGCCCTCCACTACTGTTCTCTACTCAGATATGTACCTCATATCGCTGCCGACTCTCAAGCTAAAATGAGGAACTTTATGAAGGGCTTGAGGCCAGAACTCTACGATAGGGTGATTACATATGGCCCTACCTGCTTTGATGATGCACTTAACCGGGCTGAGTTGGCCGAACTAGGGGTTGGTGCATACCCTGATGCTGTACCACCTCCAGCACCCCCTCAGAGATCTACTCCCGACAATTTAAGGCCAAGGGGTGATCGGTTCAAGTCTGGGGGGAACACTTCTGCGTCAAGATTCAGTGGTAGGAGGCCCGATAACCGATGGAAGGGAAACCGCAGGAATGACGCCCCACCAAGAGGAGGACAGTCTCGGGGAGGAGGCAGTGTTGGGGAGGTTCAATGCTCTCTTTGTGGGCAACCACATCTGACGAAGAATTGTGTAGGATGTTATGTTTGTGGCGAGAGAGGCCACTTTGCTCGACAATGTCCCAACAGGGGAAGGCAGCAGAATTCTACTGGGAGGTCTATGGACAGAGCAGCACCACACAGGCCCCCATATGTACCGATGCAGTTTGGAAGTCAGCCTATGGGGCCACCTCAAGGGCAGGTGTATGCATTGACAAGGGAGCAGGCCACAGCGGCTCCGGAGGAGGTTATAGTGGGTACGTGTCTTTTATTTACGCACCCTGCCTTTATATTAATCGACACAGGTGCGTCACACTCCTTTGTGTCGACGAGTTTTGTGGAAAGACACCACATATGCACTGCTCCATCGCCCACGCCTCTTGTAGTCTCGACACCCGCTGGAAGAAGTTTGATTGCTGATCAGATTGTCTATGATGGCCTCATTTATTTTGAGGATAACAAGTTAAGGTCGGATTTGATCGTTCTGGGAATGTCAGACTTCGACTGTATATTGGGTATTGATGTTCTGAATAGGTACCAAGCGGTTGTGAACTGCAGGCAAAGGACTGTCCGATTTAGATCTGATGAAGGAGTTCAGTGGACGTTCTATGGAGATGGTTCTCGTTCAAAGATTCCGTTAATATCCACGGTCAAGATGACACAATTATTGGAACGAGGCCAAACAGGATATCTTATTTATGCTGTTGATATTTCTGGAAAGAAGGAAGAACTAAAGGTTGAAGATGTACCCGTAGTGGCGGAGTTTCCTGATGTATTCCCTGAAGAGATTCCCGGATTCCCTCCGGCGAGAGAGGTCGAATTTGGAATTGAATTACTACCGGGGACGTCAGCCATTTCTCGTGCCCCGTATAGGATGGCACCACCGGAGTTAAAGGAATTAAAAGTTCAGTTGCAAGAACTCCTTGACAAGGGCTACATACGCCCGAGCGTATCGCCCTGGGGTGCACCAGTTTTATTTGTTAAGAAGAAAGATGGCTCGATGCGTCTGTGCACCGATTACAGACAACTGAACAAAGCTACCGTGAAGAACAAGTACCCCCTCCCGAGGATCGATGATTTGTTTGACCAGTTGCAGGGTACGAGGCTATACAGTAAGATTGATTTGAGGTCGGGGTACCACCAGATCCGAGTTAGAGAGGATGATGTACAGAAGATAGCTTTCAGAACCAGATATGGGCACTATGAATTCTTAGTCATGCCCTTTGGGGTGACGAATGCCCCGGCTGTTTTCATGAGTTTGATGAACAGGGTGTTCCAGCCATTTTTGGACCAATTCGTCATAGTTTTTATTGACGATATACTCATCTACTCTCAGACTGAAGAGAACATGTTGGGCACTTGAGGACAGTACTCCAGATCCTTAGGGATCATCAGTTATATGCAAAGCTTAGCAAGTGCGAGTTTTGGTTGGACAGTGTGGTGTTCTTGGGTCATGTAATATCCAGCCGTGGGATATCTGTGGATCCTCGTAAGATTGAAGCTGTTATGGAGTGGGCTGCACCCACTTCGGTGCCCGAGATACGGAGTTTCCTCGGTTTAGCGGGCTACTACCGACGTTTTGTCGAGGGATTCTCTAAGATCGCTAAGCCGTTGACCCAGCTGACTCAGAAGGGAGTTCCGTTCTATTGGTCCGAAGCCTGTGAGGAGAGCTTCCAAGAGTTGAAACGTCGCTTGACGACAGCGCCAAGTGTTGGTAATCCCTTCTGAGGATAAGAAGTTTGCTTTGTACACGGATGCATCATTGCAAGGTTTGGGTTGTGTGTTGATACAAGATAAGCATGTGGTGGCTTATGCTTCGAGGCAGCTGAAGCCTCATGAGACCAGATACCCAGTCCATGACCTGGAACTGGCAGCCATCATCTTCGCCTTGAAGATTTGGCGTCAATATCTTTATGGTACGACGTTTACCATCTTTACAGACCATAAGAGCTTAAAATTCTTGTTCACCCAAGCAGAACTGAATATGAGGCAAAGAAGATGGATGGACTTACTCAAGGATTATGATTGTGAAATAGAGTACCATCCGGGTAAAGCAAATATGATAGCAGATGCCTTAAGTCGAAAAGTCAAGAGCACCGCAGAGGATACTATGAGCTTATCAGCTATGATGGCTTCCTATTGCCATTTAGGCTATGATTTTGATGTGGACACGTCGCCGGTGCGAGTGTCGACCTTATTGGCTGAGCCGGACGTATTTGAGGCAATCAGGAAAGCCCAGAGGTCGGATGATGAGTGCAGAGATGGACATCGATAGTACTTCGAGGTCAGCCAACAAAGTTTAGAGTGGCTGAAGATGATTCTTTAAGATTGGGCAACCGATGGGTGGTCCCAAATGCGCCGGGATTGCGTAAAGGAATTTTAGAACGGGCTCACAGTAGCCGGTTCAGTATCCACCCAGGAGGAAGAAAGATGTACAAGGACCTATGTGGTCAATTTTGGTGGAGACGCATGAAGCGTGAAGTAATTGCTTTTGTCAAAAGGTGTCTGATCTGCCAGCAAGTAAAAGCAGAAAGACAGAGGCCTGGTGGTGAGTTGAAGAGCTTAGAAGTGCCTAAATGGAAGTGGGAGCATATATCTATGGACTTCGTAACCCACTTGCCAAGGTCGGCCTCTGGATTTGATGCGATCTGGGTGATCGTGGATAGGCTGACGAAAGTAGCTCACTTCATCCCTTACAGTATGACTTTCACGTATCTAAAGATGGCCCAATTGTATGTACGGGATGTAATGAGGTCGCATGGTATTCCAGTTTCAATAGTGTCTGACAGAGACCCGAGGTTCACTTCACATTTCTGGGAGGGTCTCCAATCAGCGTTGGGCACAGAGGTAAGACTGAGTACAGCCTATCACCCTCAGACAGATGGTCAGACAGAGCGTACCATACAGACGCTCGAAGATATGCTGAGGGCATGTGTTTTGGAGTTTGATACTCCGTGGCAAGAATCTATACCACTGGTAGAGTTCTCCTACAATAATAGCTATCAGGCGAGCATTAAAATGGCCCATTTTGAAGCTCTGTACGGACGACGATGTAGGTCACCGCTGTATTGGGAGGACTTGACGAGTAAAGCGGTCGGAGGACCGGATATGATTAAGGACATGGAAGAAAAGATAAAGACGATACGCTTAAAGATGAAAGCGGCCCAGGATAGGCAAGCAGCCTATGCCAATAAGCGGCGATGACCGCTAGAATTCCAAGTCGGAGATAAGGTTTTCTTGAAAATCTCACCCTTCAGGGGTGTGGTCCGTTTTGGTATGCGGGGGAAGTTATCTCCGAGGTATGTGGGGCCGTATGAGATATTGCAGCGCATCGGTACTTTGGCCTACCGCTTAGCTCTACCGCCGTCCTTATCCGGTATTCATGATGTTTTCCACGTTTCCATGTTGAGAAAGTATGAACCCGATCAGTCTCATGTATTGCAGTCTTCGGAGGTTCAGTTGAGTTCAGATGTGTCCTATGTTGAACGACCGGTTAGAATCCTAGATCGTGAGGATCGCCTCAAATGGCGCGATCGATCGCCAACGTCCAGTAGCCAAATGAACATCAGGCGATCGATCGCCTCATTTTAAGCGATCGATCGCCGCTAAGAGAAAAATCGGGCGATCGATCGCCTCATTTTGAGCGATCGATCGCCACTGTTCAAAAGTTGAAAAATTTTGATTTTTGTTAAATTTTTGGTATCGGGCTATTGTTTAACTTCTAATAATGAATTGTATGGTTGTGTAGACCATCCCAGGCACCAACAACCTCAAGGAGATAAAGTTCCACAATTTCTCCTCCTTTTGGAATTAAGGTACGTAAGAAACGTACGAGCATCATATGGTAACACATTCCTAAACTATGACCTTGCATTAATTGCATGAGTAATTATGATGATGATTATGATGACTATGATGAATAAGTTATGATGATAATGTTGTGGTAAACAAAGATGATATGATGTTACGATGAAAATTATGATAAGATGATGATGTTTGAGATGATGATGTTTATAAAATGATGACGCATGTTTGACTATGCTACTTAGAAAGGTTGAATGTCCGGTGACTATTATGGGCAAGCGAGGAAGGTCTTGCCACTCACATAACTGAGCGATGGGGTACATCCGCTATCAAGGTGTAGCGATGGGTATCATCCGCTGAGCGATGGGGTACATCCGCTATCAAGGAGTAGCGATGGGTATCATCCGCTGAATAAGAGGTACATCCGCTATCAAGGCGTAGCGATGGGTATCATAAGATGTGTTATGTCGAGCGAGGGGGCCAATTGTGCCGCTGTCATAATAGCACCCGGATAGTCCCATTTCTAATTAACATGGATTGTTATGAGCTTATATACGAAATATGATGTTATTCACTCATGTCTTGAGCTAATGATTATATGCGTAATTATGACACAGGGACAACCAAGGAAGGATAGTACTATTAAACAGGAAGTATATGTTATCAACTATTTCCATGCATTATTTATATGCCATTAATTCATGATGTTAAGTAACGATGTACATGCTCACGATGGGTTGTTCCTGTAGGTACATTTTGGATCGAGACTAAGGGTCGGGTTGAGATGGTGAGCTAAAGGAGCATAAGAAGATAGATACAGGATTTTGTTAGCCTTAACATTCTTTTTGGGGATGTAATAACTAACTATTGAAGTTTTATTTTGGCCTGTAATTACATTGAGCTCACATAACAACCAGAACTCTAAGGCGTCTCTAATGCATGTTTAGTTCATAATACGCTATTAATATGATGTTAAGGTAGGAAGACCCTACATTGGATGTGGTCGCCTTTGAGCGAACATCGGTTATGAAGCCATTGCTGTTGAGCATGCGTGAGACTGAAATGCCGCCATTGTAGAGCGAGCAATGAAATAGAACTGTGGAACCATAAAAGAGAAATATGGGATATTTTTTATCATTATTTAATGATTTGATATTATTGTTATAATGTCGGTATGTAGCAAGTGAATTCGTTAATCAATGTAATGATTAACTGGCATTTGGAAATTTGATGGTTTCAGTTATTTTGAGAACAGGGACAATACAGGGGATCCCGGATGAGGATGGTGCCATCCAGGGAGTATCTCTTATATTTCATAGCATTTACATGTTGTAAATTATGAATTGTATTATTGTGATTATGGGATTTGGGATATTGGTATGCTCACCCCGCCTGGGGGCTGTCTCTGTTGGGACAGGTTTTAGGTACATCGAAGGCTTGGAATTGAGCTCGAGCGGTGGATTTGAGGTGCTCCCAGGATCGAGGTACCAGCGACGGTATTGAGCATGATATTTTATACATTAGATACACGCCTACTTATTCGACGCTCGCATGTGAGCAGTATTATGTGTATATGGAATGTATAAAGAAGGCAATGACCTTTCTCTTTTCATTTATGTGTTGCATGCAACTATTTATGAATTGCAAAATGAATTGAGAGCATATTAGTGTATATTGAAAGGTGCATGACATGTTTTATGGAATATGTTGGGAAAGTATAGACATTACATGATTAATGTAAAGGAATTTTATAGATGGCATTCATGCTAGAGTTGCATGTAATTACTTTCCCCTTGTTAACATAATAGTATGCACTAAGTACAGGGGTTAATACACTAATATCGTGTTAAGGGCACGGGGGTCCTTACATTAGTGGTATCAGAGCAGTGGTTAGCTCTTTGGGGCTGTTGAAGGTCTGGAACATGCTGATTGGGATGGGTAGCACATATTTATGCATGATAGTAGTTAGTGTTGTGTGACACAACTATTTTGCTTATGTGCATTTGTGATAGGTGATCATAGTGAAACGATTATATGTCATGACATCTATAGAATCATAATATAACCTGTTGATTATGATTGTGAGTTGTGACACAGGGACAACCAAATGGAGCGTTTTGAAATGCATTGGGATACAGGAAGTACTTTGTACTCATAGTTTATGCATTTACTCATTATAATCATATTGTGGTGAATATGGATTATCGTATGCTCATGGTTTAGGATTGTTCCTGTAGGGACACTATGACGCGAAAGGCTAAGGCCAGGGTTGAAAGACACGGAACGGTAACCTGCGTTTTATATACATCATGGATTATGCATTGTGGTTGCATGTGTACAATGGAGTGATGATTTTAATGCTCTACCGCCAAATGTTGAAGCGAGGGGTGGGAGTGCCGCATGTCGCATTTGAGCGAGTTGCATTAAAATACACTCATGATGATGTATGTTGGGATATGGAATATGCTTTGTGTTGCAGGTATAGATGGAATACTTGGTGAATATCCCATGAGTCATTGTTATGGATGAGTGATGATTTTAAATGCTTGCCGCTATTTGTTTGTTTTGTGCCGCTAAAATGTGAAGCGAGGGGTGGGAGCACCGCATGTCACATTGAAGCGTGGTTATCATATGAGGCGAGGAAAGAATATTTGCCACTAAAATGTGAAGCGAGGGGTGGGAGCGTCGCATGTCCATTTAAGAGAGGTTATTCTATGCTGCCTATATGTAAAGCGAGGGGTGGGAGTACCGCATGTCGCATTTGAGCGAGGGGCATTAAAATACACTACCGTAACAATGACTAGGGATCGGCTATTCATAGCGATGGTTTATGCCGCCAGGTATTCATAGCGATGGTTCATTCCGCTATTCTATTGGCGATGGTTTATGCCGCCAGGTATTCATAGCGATGGTTTATTCTGCTATTCTATTGGCCATGGTTTATGCCGCCAGGTATTCATAGCGATGGTTCATTCCGCTATTCTATTGGCGATGGTTTATGCCGCCAGGTATTCATACCGATGGTTCATTCCGCTATTCTATTGGCGATGGTTTATGCCGCCGGTATTCATAGCGATGGTTCATTCTGCTATTCTATTGGCGATGGTTTATGCCAGCGGGTATTCATAGCGATGGTTCATTCCGCTATTCTATTGGCGATGGTTCATGCCGCCGGGTATTCATAGCGACGGGTCATTCCGCTGCATCTATGGCGATGGTTCATGCCGCCAGATACCTATAGCGATGTTTTATGCCGCTGACTCTATGACGAGGGATTATGCTGTTGATTCTATAACGACGGGTTATACCGCTATGTACATGACACTGGATTATGCCACCTACAAGCGATTGGTGCTGATTGCGTACCACTATTGGACGACGGAGACAGGTATACTGCTATATTGTTAGCAATGAGATATGGCATGTTACTGTTTATTTAGCACTATTGTGGATATCATGCGTTGATTTACTTAGGCTGTCATGTGTTTGACAATGAGATTATGGACATCGTGTATCGACATATACCGTCACGAGTCGACGATGTTATTTCAAAGTCATATGTTGATAGGTACCGTCACGGGATGACGATGACATAGTGGATGTTCTATGTAGACGTGTAGAGTCGTTTTGATGATTAATACATTTATGTTTATGTATTTGGTTGTATGGTTTGAGTGCCTTTGGTGGGACACATGGTAGTGTCTGGGTCACTAGTTGACGAGACCATTATACCGAGCAGGTTGCTCGAAGAATTATTGGGTGCGCCGTACAGGAATTGTACCGTAGCACATATTCGGAGTATATACTCGCTGGTTTGGCTTAGGCCAAGTGATTGGTGGTAAGAGTAGTCATTGAGGAAACTACTCGCTTGTTGTTGTGATGTGCGGTAGGCGTGGTCACACCCACCCTGAGGGTGTGGGATAAGTCCTAATGGATTAGGATTGCTTCGTGGTTGAGCAAGGACACCGGGATGTCCATTATGCTTTGGTGTTTTAGAGATATGTGGGTGAT
The DNA here is from genome assembly GCA_907163345.1 of Haberlea rhodopensis. Classification (NCBI taxonomy): domain Eukaryota; kingdom Viridiplantae; phylum Streptophyta; class Magnoliopsida; order Lamiales; family Gesneriaceae; genus Haberlea; species Haberlea rhodopensis. The sequence continues at coordinate 161,502 of CAJQUN010000793.1, read as the reverse complement.
GACCCACAACTCTAATGATTTGTACGGTATGGTATACCGGAATGGGACGTGTGTCACGTTGATAGGTTGGTATGAGCCTAAGGGACCAGAGAATTGTTAGCCAGGTATTGTTTCAGTGTTATATTGTGCTTGTGATAGCCATTATACTGCTCGTGAGATTCGAGTTCAGTGAATCGTATGATGATACGATGAGGACTTTTGGTAGACTCTTGTAGTCTCTTTGTGGCATGATAATTGAGGCATGGAATACCTCACGGAGACGTTTATACTCAAATGTTTTAAGAGACTTGTTTTGGGACAACTCAATTTTGTTGGAAATACCAACGTGAGCGTCGACAAGTCGTTGTTAACTCTAGTTGAGCATCTTTGCATATGGTATGCGACGGAAGTCACAATTGGAATTGTGTGGTATAGTTAGTGGGGTGACACTACTATATTGACTTTATCTCTTGAAGTGATTTGGATTGTACTGTCATGGAGACAGCTAGTTTTGGTTGAGGGTTTATTGTGAATTAACCAGGGTAAGCCCTACTAGTGTTGGACTAGGTGATGGCTTCGTACTTCCAGTGAGACGTACGAGGAGACTTCTCCGAAGTGATGCTCGAGTTGTGTAGTACTATGGCAATAGTACAGGGCATCGTTGGTTGAGTATATCTGGCGTATACGAGTTTCGATTTGATAATGGTGGCTTCGATGCACTATTTTGAACCAGTTGCATATTTTGGTTCCAAGATGTATGTTGGTATGTATATATCCAGTTTCCAGACGGTGGTTCGAGGTTGGAGGGTCATGGATTCATGACACTATCCTTGTGGGAAAGGCGGTATTGATGTACCTGCCGGTTGAATCTTTTGGGAGATTCGTTGCTTTGGTTGTGTGGTGTTGATGTTGAAATCACACCCTTTGGCTTTGGTCTGTCGACCACTATTCTCCGTGGAGTGAGAATAATCGAGGTTTGGAAGTAGGTTTTGGGACTTTGGGTATGCTTGGAGATACCCGAGTCTATTGCTTTGAGTGTGCCTGTTGTGTTGGTGCTTAGACATGTATACCCGTGTGTGTATACGAATGCCAACTCTATTTCGTTCCTTGTTGAACGACGGGTTAGTGTGCTTGGTTTGATGAATCTCCGGTGGGAGATTGTGGCAATTTGAGATCGGTAATCTCGATGACACGATGCATTCTGATGAATGATCGTGAGGGTTGTTTGACTTCCCCTGAGGAGGGATCGTCGTGTTTTCGAACCATGGTAGTTCTTGTTGGATAATTCGATAGCCTTCCTGTTTTAGGATTGTTGAATCCCAAGATAAATGAGGGATGGCCAGGATTCGGATTTGTTTAGTGTCACGGTCGACACGTGTTTGGGAATGCGATTGTTTGTCTTGCATGTCCCCTGTGGAACTTGAGACCTTTGTAGAGTCTCGATAGTGGGTTTTGGACCAAGATGGGACTTCTTGGAACACATGGTTGTAGTCATCTGTAGTGATGTGTTTTGTGTGGATTAGTGACCGTGGTTTACCCGATCCGGGTTGCAAGGGGTACAACTACTCCTTTGGAGGAGATGAACGGGAAAGCGAAACCGGATTTTTCCGGGAGTATACTGATTGTATACTAGTGTTTCCCATCATAACGATGTGTGTTAAGCATCGTGGGTGAGTGGTGGATATCATGGAGAGATGTCTATGTTAGAATCGATGGGGTTTTGATTGATTTGCAGTCGTGGTGGACTGACTTCCAGGACGATTCACATCGAGGTATGTTGTTATCTTTCGGGTTCATATTGGTTTTGGCGTTTGCTCTATTTTAGAGCTTGGTGCGAGATTGGTGTTCTCGCAGTTGATGATTCGATTCTAATGTGGTCCAGAATCGGGGTTGTGGCTTTGCTTTGTTTGTGTAGTCCTGGTGTTACGTAGAGTACGCCGGTGCAAATTTCGATGACGAATTTTATTAGTGGGGGATAATTGTGATGTCCGGGGATTAATGGTGTTTATCCCAGTGTGGTAATAATCCTTGATGGATTTACAATTGTGGCAATTAGGAATTAATTGCGGTTTTGCGTCTCCCGAGGTTGTTACATCGGGCATTTGGGATCGTTGGATCCAAAGGTTGAGATTGTATTCTCATTTTGGTGAAAACCTATGGTTGGGTTTTTAGTGGGACTTGGAGTCCGGGGTGCCTTATGTTGGGGCCAGTATGGGGATTTGAGGTTGGAGAGAGAGTTTTTGAAAACAGATGATTTTTATTGAATCACGATGTATTTGTGGAAGTATTGGTTTGTTGGGGTATTTTGCTATATATACCCGTTGGACTCGAGATTTCCGTCATTTGGCACGGAATCACTTCTCTCCCACATCTCTCCCTCTCTTACTGTGAAACCCCTCTTTCCCCTAAACCCTTCCCCTCTTTCCCCTTCAACAAAATAGTTGGAAACACGATTTAGGGGCCTGATTTTTTGAAGAAAAGCTGGTAATCTCTTTCTCCTCTCTTGTAGCTTTGATTTGATAGTAATTTTGTTGATTTTGGTTGAGTTTTGAGGTTGGTTTGGGTTGGGTGATTTTGGTGAAAATCTTGAAATCTTTTGGGTTTGTTTTAATTCAAGTCTAACACCCTTGTTGGAGGTTCTTGGGTGTTGTTTTGTTGTGGTTTTGAGTTGGGAGGAGTTGGGGTATGATTTGTGGAGGTTTCAAGCTTTTAAAATGGTGGTTTTCGAGTTGCAGGGCATGGCGATCGATCGCCCGTAGCAGGCGACCGATCGCATGCAGGCAGTACGCTTTTCAGCATTTTGGCGATCGATCGCCACTTTTGGAGCGATCGATCGCCTCGCGCCAGAGAGGTCTGGCGATCGATCGCCATATCGAGCGATCGATCGCCAAGGGGCTAGCGATCGATCGCCAGCGGGTGATTTTTGGAATTCTTGGCTTTTTCGTGGGATTTTGGATTTGCGACTTAAATGGTCGGCTTCCGGGGCAATGTTCTCATTCCAATGGGAATGCTAGACTTTTAAAATGGTTTGGTTGGAGCCAAGTAAATTAAATGGAATTCTCGGATGAATTCTTGGCTATCTTTTTAACTTGTTGAATGGTATATTTTGAGTATTATGCATGCTTAGCCGGGTGGCTTTTATGTTGGTAATCGTCATGGTTAGACGATAAGTTTAGAAGTTTGAACGTGCTTGGGCACGTGGTAGCATGCTTGTTGTTGATTGTGAGTTTTTGTGTGTTAGCACATAATTCATCTGATCGTGGGACTCGGGCGAAGTCGGACTCGAACTACGGAAAGTATAAGGTATGTATAACGTACGAGCATAGCCCTTTATTTTAAATGCAATTGTTGAGTGCATGACACACTGTATTGCAATAAATGTATATGGAAATGCCTGATATATGGTCTTAGCAATAAACGAATATTAACGGATATTGAAATACATGGTTAATGGTAATTGCGACAAATGTATGTATATGCATTGGGAATTGCATGGTACCGCTTTTGAGCGAGCAATGATTGGATGTGGTCGCCTTTGAGCGAACATCGGTTATGACGCCACTGCTGTTGAGCATGCGTGAGACTGAAATGCCGCCATTATAGAGCGAGCAATGAAATAGAACTGTGGAACCATAAAAGAGATATATGGGATATTTGTGATCATTATTTAATGATTTGATATTAATGTTATAATGTCGGTATGTAGCAAGTGAATTCGTTAATCAATGTAATGATTAACTGGCATTTGGGAATTTGATGGTTTCAGTTATTTTGAGAACAGGGACAATACAGGGGATCCCGGATGAGGATGATGCCATCCAGGGAGTATCTCTTATATTTCATAGCATTTACATGTTGTAAATTATGAATTGTATTATTGTGATTATGGGATTTGGGATATTGGTATGCTCACCCCGCGTGGGGGCTGTCTCTGTTGGGGCAGGTTATGAGGTACATCGAAGGCTTGGAATTGAGCTCGAGCGGTGGATTTGAGGTGCTCCCAGGCTCGAGGTACCAGCGACGGTATTGAGCATGATATTTTATACATTAGATACACGCCTACTTATTCGACGCTCGCATGTGAGCAGTATTATGTGTATATGGAATGTATAAAGAAGGCAATGACCTTTCTCTTTTCATTTATGTGTTGCATGCAACTATTTATGAATTGCAAAATGAATTGAGAGCATATTAGTGTATATTGAAAGGTGCATGACATGTTTTATGGAATATGTTGGGAAAGTATAGACATTACATGATTAATGTAAAGGAATTTTATAGATGGCATTCATGCTAGAGTTGCATGTAATTACTTTCCCCTTGTTAACATGATAGTATGCACTAAGTACAGGGGTTAATACATTAATATCGGGTTAAGGGCACGGGGGTCCTTACAAGTAGAGTAAAGCTATATTGTAGTACCTTTCGTTAGGAATGTGTATAATTCCTTTTTGGAACTTTTGGTACTGTAATCTCTTAAGCTCAGGTGGTCAACACGGCCTAATACTCTGATATATATATGTTTAGTTCTCTTAATCGCACCTTAGTATCTTGTTAAGATAACGGGGTCTCACACATACCAATACCACCAATCCAATAATCATAATATTGTAGTTCATAATTTACAGAATGTAAATGCTATGAATTTATATGATACTCTCTGGATGGTATCATCCTTATCCGGATCCACTGTATTGTCCCTGTTCTCAAAATAACCAAACCATTAAATTCTCAAAAGCCAGTTGATCATCTCATTGATCAACTAAAACCAATCCTACCATACCAGTTTCACAATCAAATATGGATAAATCGTCAAATAGAGTGCCATATATATCACATATATCTAGCCATTGATACTGATCGCTATTATTTTAAACAGTATTTTTGAGTGTAGTGATTATGTACCGCAAGTGTGTTGGGATATGCCCTAAGACATGTCATTAGATGATTGTTTAAGACAACAATGTTTATGGATTTATAAATGGCAATTCATTATTATATATTATTCTTTTAACTGTGCATTGTGAATTAATATATATGTTAATGTCCTTAGAATAATATTGTATTATTCTTAAAGATGTCCCTAGTCAAGTATTATCATGAATAGGGATAATGATAATACGTAGAGACTAGTATATGTTGATCGATGAATTGTTCATTGATATGAGATATCAAATCAACATATGGGTACATGTTAGAGAACGATGTACTGGACAGACCCACCATGAGAATGCAACGTGGATAGTTATATGATCGTCATATGCAATTCTCATAGTGATAATAATGTATGTAATCCTTACGACTTGTGATCATCAGAGATCCCAACATAAGGAGTTATGTATCTTGATATCGTCAAACGTTACCCGTAACAGGGTATACTATAAAGGCGACTATTGGATACACTACGAATTATGTAGAGGGATGTTGACTGATCGAGATAGGATTTGTCCCTCCTATATAACAGGAGATGTGTTTGGCCCTTGATCAAGTGAGAACTAAAATGCATGGCCATGCTCGAATGAGTCGATATGAGATATCGAGCTTAATCGTTTATTCTAGTTCTACTTGGGGATCAAGTAATAAAGATTGAATATACGAGTATGACTATTCCATGACTCGTGTTCAATCTAAACACAAAGGACAAAGGGATTAAGTTACATGATTAATATTATCACAAGTTCTAAAGGTTATGTCGAGTCATTGACATTCTCGTAATTTGGGTAGCATCGATGTGTTGCTAGATACCGCTCGATGCTTGCGACATAAAATGAGATTTTATGTCACTGCCAACATTACGAGATCCTATCGGGTCGCACAAAAGATTAAATCGAGAAGGGAAATTAAATTCATGGGATGAATTAAATAATTAAGAGGAGTCTTAATTAATAATCATAAGGATTAATTAAATCATGGGCTTAAGCCCATGAAGCTTTAAGAAAGCCTTTAATTGATCATATTTAATATGATTGCATGGTGTTTTATTGGATGACAATTTTTTATCAAAAACCTACACCCAAAACCAAGCCACACGGCCGCCTACAATACCATCAAAAGCTCTCGGCTTCTTCAAGGTAGCCGAAGGAGATTTGGTGGTTTTTGTGGCGATTATTCGATTGTGAATCGAGTTAGCTTTGTGTATCGGTTTAATAACTTGTCTAGCAACTTGTTATTAAACCATCCCTTCACCCGATTTGATCGTGTGGATACCGTTGAGGCAAAACCAATCGAGTTTTGCTATTGACTCGGAGAAGGCGTAGGACGTGGTGCAGCTCCGTGGATTCTGCTTCAAACGCGCTACAAGGGTAAGACTATTATGTAATTCTCTAATCCGATATGAATCCCTTTGTATAGATCGCTGGTTTGTAATCCAAAAATTTTAATTCCGCTGCGCTGTATGCTCATGGGGTTACTTACAAAGTGCACGGTGTCAAGTTTTAGTATAATGATAATATAAGTATGAGTGTCAAACCCACGAGGACTAGGAAATAAGTACCAAACTTCACTAGTTTAACTATATTTAGTCTACGATAACTGGTTGTGATTAATTAACTAAATTGACTAATGAACTCAAGATCAACCCAAAAACACAAGAACGAATAAGAATATAATCAAAAGAAACAATTATCAAGACTTTCGGTTCACCTATGTAATCCCCCACAATTCACCTATTAGTTAAGAATCGAATTCAAACAATCTAAGGTGACGAGTTTTCCAAATTTATCTGATATACTCTCTCGAGTTATATTAAACCTAATATCAAATTGTAGTAAGTCAATCTCGTGTACTTATTTAACAACACAATATTGTATTAAGATCCGTGAAAACTTCTAGCTTTCGATTACTAGATATCTATAGCTATCACACATGTATTTGACTTCATCTCTCGATCTCGGTCTGAAATCCACGGCATAAATCACTATATCGAATCACAATTTTATCTCTCGATCTCAATTGTAATTTACTATCATTCAAGGATGGTCAAACCCTTAAAAGCATGAAGAACAATGATCTATGCACTTAGATAATAGGAATCAATCAAAAACATTCAATTAAAATCATGGGTTCATACAAAGGATCCCCTAAGTCTTGATAACAAACCTAGCCAACAATCTCCATCAAATAACAATGCATAAACATGTTTTGCAACATTCTAAACATTAAAATCTAATGAAAATATAGAACTAGAGTTAGAAATACGGAAATAACGAGAGGCGTTGACTCCTTGCGTTGCTCCGTCGTCCCGTCTCTTCCGATGCGTCTTCTCTTCAATGGTTATGGTGTATAGATGGTTGGACAGGATGATTCAGAGTGATGGTGGCTGAGTATGTAGGGTTAATTATCAGCCAAAAAGTCCCAAAACCGTCCATAATAATCCATATTTTGTAAGTAATCCTATGAGCATACAACGCAGCGGAATAAAATTTAGGATTACAAACCAGCAGATCTATACATAGGTTATCATATCGGATTAAGGTATACGAAGGTCTTACCCTTGTAGCGTGTTTGAAGCAGATTCCACGGAGCAGCACGTCCAACGAACTCCGAGTCACAAACGAAACTTTTCACCTTCGTCTCTACGGTATCCACACGATCAAATCGGGTGAAAAGATATTCAAGAATAAGTTGCTAGACTTATTCTCGAATCAAAACCGAACAACGACAACCAAGCAAATCCTCAAAACCACCACACGATCGGCGGCGGCGGTGAAGCTCGTGAGTCTCGCGGCCGAGAGGCTTATAGAGTTAGGTTTTGTGTTATGAAGTGTTAATACTAATTAAACCCTTTGCAATCATATTTTATATGATTAATTAAAGGCTTTCATAAAGCCTCATGGGCTTAAGCCCATGATTTAATTAATCATTATGATTATTAATTAAGACTCCTCTTAATTATTTAATTCATCCCATGAATTTAATTTCCCTTCTCGATTTAATCTTTTGTGCTACCCGATAGGATCTTGTAATGTTGGCAGTGACATAAAATCTCATTTTATGTCTCAAGCATTGAGCGGTATCTAGCAACACATCAATGCTACCCAAATTACAAGAATGCCAATGACTCGACATAACCTTTAGAACTTGTGATAATATTAACCATGTAACTTAATCCCTTTGCCCTTTGTGTTTAGATTGAACACGAGTCATGGAATAGTCATACTCGTATATCCAATCTTTATTTCTTGATCCCCAAGTAGAACTAGAATAAACGAATAAGCTCGATATCTCATATCGACTCATTCGAGCATGGCCATGCATTTTAGTTCTCACTTGATCAAGGGCCAAACACATCTCCTGTTATATAGGAGGGACAAATCCTATCTCGATCAGTCAACATCCCTCTACATAATTCGTAGTGTATCCAATAGTCGCCTTTATAGTATACCCTGTTACGGGTAACGTTTGACGATATCAAGATACATAACTCCTTATGTTGGGATCTCTGATGATCACAAGTCGTAAGGATTGCATACATTATTATCACTATGAGAATTGCATATAACGATCATATAACTATCCATGTTGCATTCTCATGGTGGGTCTGTCCAGTACATCGTTCTCTAACATGTACCCATATGTTGATTTGATATCTCATATCAATGAACAATTCATCGATCAACATATACTAGTCTCTACGTATTATCATTATCCCTATTCATGATAATACTTGACTAGGGACATCTTTAAGAATAATACAATATTATTCTAAGGACATTAACATATATATTAATTCACAATGCACAGTTAAAAGAATAATATATAATAATGAATTGCCATTCATAAAACCATAAACATTGTATGTCTTAAACAATCATCTAATGACTTGTCTTAGGGCATATCCCAACAAATCTCCCACTTGCACTAAGACCACTCAGACATATACCTAATGCCTAGAGATCTAGTATGACGATCATGCTTCTGCTGTGACAGCGGCTTCGTCAATGGGTCAGATACATTATCATCTGTTGGTACTTTGCATATTTTAACATCTCCCCTTTCAACGATTTCTCGAATGAAATGGAAACGCCTAAGTATGTGCTTGGATCTTTGGTGAGATCTTGGTTCCTTAGCCAATGCGATCGCTCCATTGTTGTCACAATAGAGTTCTATCGGATCTTTGATGCTAGGCACCACTCCAAGTTCAGAAATGAACTTCCTCATCCAAACAGCTTCCTTTGCTGCATCCGAGGCAGCAATATACTCAGCTTCCGTTGTAGAATCGGCTACTGTTTCTTGCTTTGAACTCTTCCAGCTCACAGCACCTCCATTCAGGCAATACACATATCCAGATTGCGATCGAAAATCATCTTTGTCGGTTTGGAAGCTTGCATCAGTGTAACCCATTACATTGAGCTCTTCCTCACCTCCATAAATCAAGAATGTATCCTTAGTCCTTCTCAAGTACTTTAGGATATTCTTGACAGCAATCCAGTGACCTTCACCTGGATCAACTTGATATCTGCTCGTCATGCTCAAAGCATACGATACATCGGGACGAGTATGTATCATGGCATACATGATAGATCCAATAGCTGACGCGTATGGAATCTTACTCATGCGTTGTCTCTCATCTGGTGTTGAAGGACACTGTTCCTTTGAGAGATAAATACCATGTGTCATAGGCACGAATCCTTTCTTGGATTCTTGCATGCTAAACCTTTTAAGCACCTTGTCTATGTATGTACTTTGACTTAGACCAAGAAGCCTTCTCGATCTATCTCTATAGATCTTGATTCCTAATACATAGGTGGCTTCTCCTAAGTCTTTCATCGAAAAGCAATTCCCTAGCCAAATCTTTACAGATTGCAAGGCAGGGATATCATTTCCAATAAGAAGTATGTCATCTACATACAACACTAGGAAAATGATTACGCTCCCACTGACCTTCTTGTAGACACAAGGTTCATCTTCATTTTTGATAAAACCAAACTCTTTGATTGCATCATCAAAACGAAGATTCCAACTTCGAGAAGCTTGCTTCAATCCATAAATGGATCGTTGTAGCTTGCATATCTTTCCAGCATCCTTTGGATCGACAAAACCCTCGGGCTGTGTCATGTACACATCCTCGAGCTGATTTCCATTAAGGAAAGCTGTTTTGACATCCATCTGCCAGATTTCATAATCATGAAATGCAACTATTGCAAGTAAGATCCTTATGGATTTAACCATGACCACTGGTGAAAAGGTTTCATCATAGTCAATACCATGAATTTGTTTGAATCCTTTTGCAACCAGCCGACCTTTATAGGTTTGTACGTTACCATCCATGTCGGTCTTTTTCTTGAAAATCCATTTGCACCCTATGGGTCGTACCCCTTCAGGTGGATCAACCAAAGTCCATACTTGGTTTGTATACATGGATTCCATCTCAGATTTCATGGCCTCTTGCCATTTCTCAGAATCATTGCCCATTATAGCTTGTTGATAAGATGACGGCTCATCCTCATCAATAAGTAGTAAGTCACCTTGTTGAGTCACAAGAAATCCATATCTCTGTGGCTCCCGGTGTTCTCTTACAGACCTACGATGGGCTTGTGTCTCTTGAGCAGGTGCTTCTTCCACAACAGCTTGCGGTGCCTGCTCTGTTTCCATCTCAATCTCAGGTTCAGTGTTTTCTTTTGGTTGAACTTCACTAAGTTCTATTTTTCTCCCACTGGTTTTTCTAGAAATGAATTCTCTTTCAAGAAATACACCAGTCCGAGCAACAACTACTTTGTTCTCGGTGGGATAATAGAAATAGTATCCTTTCGTTTTCTTAGGATACCCCACAAATAAACACTTATCAGATTTGGGTCCAAGTTTGTTAGTGGCGTGACGTCTAACGAAAGCCTCACAACCCCAAATCTTCATAAAAGACATACTAGGACGCTTCCCAGTCCATATCTCATATGGTGTCTTTTCCACTGATTTAGATGGAACACGGTTCAGTAAGAAAATCGCTGTTTCTAGAGCGTGTCCCCAAAACGATATCGGAAGATCTGCATGACTCATCATTGATCTAACCATGTCTAACAAGGTTCGATTTCTCCTCTCGGATACACCATTCCATTGTGGAGTATACGGAGGAGTGAGTTGTGGGACTATGCCACACTCCTTTAGATAGTCATGAAACTCTTGGCTTAAGTATTCTCCTCCTCGATCTGATCGAAGGATTTTGATACTCTTGCCAAGTTGTTTTGTACTTCATTCTTGAAATCTTTGAACTTTTCAAAGGTTTCATGTTTATGTTTCATTAGGTACACATACCCATATCTACTGAGGTCATCAGTAAATGTAACGAAGTATTGAAAACCACCTCTAGCTTGTGTACTTATTGGTCCACATACATCACTATGTATTAGTCCCAATAAAACATTTGCCCTTTCAACATGTCCCTTGAAAGGGGCTTTAGTCATCTTGCCCATTAAACAAGATTCGCAAGTTTCATATGATTCAAAATCAAATGAATCTAATACTCCATCCTTATGAAGTTTAGATATGCGGTTCTCGTTTATGTGGCCCAAGCGACAGTGCCAGAGATAAGTCGGATTACAATCATTATTTTTAATCCTTTTAGTATTTATGTTATAGATAGGCATATCAAGATTTAATACATAAAGACCATTCACCATTTGTGCACTAGCATAAAACATATCATTTAAATAAATAGAACAACAATTGTCCTTTATTATAAATGAAAAACCATACTTGTCCAAACAAGAAATATGTAAGGACCCCCGTGCCCTTAACCCGTAATTAGTGCATTAAGCCATACCATGAGTGCATATAATCATACCATCAGGGGAAAAACCCTATGCAAGTGCAACACCGTATGCTACCCAGAAAATTTCTTGCATTCAATTCCCAATATTCAAATTCCCCCTACCATTATTATTCACATAACATGCACCCACATAATACACTAATATGCTCTTAGTTCATTTAGCAATTTCCATAATTAATTGCATGCAACCATAATGAACAGAAAGAGGCCATAGCCCATTTATACATCCCATATACACGTAAGGTGTACTCAATGAATAAACGTGTATTTGATGCATAAAACACTATACCGGATACCGCTACTGGTACTTCTATCCTGGAAGCACCTTCCAAGCACAACTCGATCTCAACACTGGATCTGAGCGTCCATCCAGCCAGCTCTGGTACCTCGATCCTGGAAGTACCTCTAACCAAAAGCCCGAGCTCGACTCCAAAGCCGCTACACCTGTGTTACCTGCCCCAACAGAGACAGCCCCCACACGGGGTGAGCATACCAATACCACCAATCACAAAATAATAATATTGCAATTCATAATTTACAGAATGTAAATGCCATAATTTAAATGATACTCCCTGGATGGCAATACCCTCATCCGGGATCCCCCTGTATTGTCCCTGTTCTCAAAATAACCAAACTCATCAAATTCCCAAAGCCAGTTAATCGTCACATAGATTAACTAATACCGTTCTATTATACCAGTTCCATAATCAAAGGGATAAGAACATAATGTAAAAGACTATAGATATCGCATATATCTAACCAACAATTCCATGTTCTTATTTCATTGCTCGCTCCACAATAGCGGCATACTAAACCTCGCGCACGCTCAACAATAGCGGCGTCATAACCGATGGTCGCCCAATGGCGACCGCATCCCGAATCATTGCTCGCTCGAAGGCGGCACTGTATGATTCCCAATATATATATATATATATATCCATTGAAGGCAAAGACCGTTTACCATGCATATCATTATCCATTTGAAGTAAATATAGTGCACCATGCATCTCAATATTTATCCAATGTAATTATCACATGCCAGACCACCTGCCAGATATTGTAATGTCCATATAATACAATTACCATACACCATGTATTCCAATGCCCATTTAATACCATTATCACAAACCATGCATATTACAGTTGCAATACTATAATAGGCTATGCTCGTACGTCCCACGTACCTTAATTTCCGAAGTCCGAGCCAAACCTTGCTCGAGTTCCATGCTCCGAGGAACGATGTGCTAACACGATAAATAATTCACAATTAATTACGAACATGCAATCCATGCTCAAGCACACCCATAACCCTCAACATATTGTCAATCCACAACAATTTACCATTTAAAAGACCTGGGGCAGGGCATATACAGGGAGGGAAATCGAATGAGACAATATCGAAAATTGCTCAAGGACCACCCCTAAATTTGAACCCCAACAACACAAATCAAACCCAAATAATCACCATAATTCATTTAAAACATGAATTAAGCTATCCAAGCAAGAATCAACACTCCTTGCCAAAAACCCCCAATTTTCGAATTCAATACCCTTAAATTCGAACCCAAACAAGCCCTTAAATTCGAACCCTTACAATTCTTCGAATTCGAACACAATCAAGCATCATAATGCATCTACAACATGAATTAATCAATTACCAACAACAATAATCGCCCCACAAGCGAAACCCCCAAATTTCGAACCCTAACCCACGAAATCGAGCTGAAAATTCGAACCAAACTTAACCAATAATTTCGAACCAAAAAGGCTGAAATAATCGACTCAAAACCAGCTTAAAAACGCCCCAAAAACATCAGAAAAATCGCACCAAAAACATACCAAAATCGCGCCCCAAAATCGGATGAAATCCAGTTTTTGAACCCTACGCTTTTCTGGCAAATCCGAGCTCGATTCTCGACCAAACTTCAAATTGTTGGTATGGATAGAACCGCCTGGAAGAGACGAACACGGCGGCGGGTCGGACGCGCCGGACGGCGGCCGGACGGCGGCGGGCGGTGGCCTTTTGTGCGCGGGGGTAAAGGGGATCGGGAAAGGGGGCTGCGGGCGCGAGGAGAGAGAGAGAGGTGAGGAAAAATGACTCCGATAATTAAAATCCCGGGTTCAATTGGTATTTATAGCAAAAATACCCCGAAATACTAATAGCCCCACAAATACATCATGATTCATTAAAAATCATCTGTTTTCAAAAACTCTCTCTCTAACTCAAAAACCCCCTACCGGTGCCCACACACAGCACCCGAAATTCTGAGTCACACTAAAAACCCAACTCGCAGGTTTTCACCGGAATGAGAATACGATCTCAACCTCGGGATCCAACGATCCCAACTAATCAATTAGACGAGCCCAGAAGGCCCGATTTACCAACCTCGGAAGATGCCGAACCGCAATTAATTCCTAATTGCCACAATTAAAAATCCATCCAGGATTAATACTACACCGGGATTAACACCATTAATTCCCGGACATCACAATTATCCCCTACTAATAAAATTTCGTCCTCGAAATTGCACCGGTGTACTCCTCGTAACACCAGGACTACACCAACAAAACAAAGCCAAGACCCTGATTCTGAATCACCTTAGAATCGAATTAACAACTGCGAGAATACCAGTCTCGCACCAAGCCCCAAAATAGCGCAACGCCAAAACCAATACAAACCCGAAAGATAACAACATACCTCGACGTGAATCGTCCCACAAGTCAGTCCACCAAAACTGCAACCCAACCAAATCACCATTAGTTCTGACATAGACATCATCCCGTGATATTCACCACCTTCCCACGATGCATGACACATATCGTCATGGTGGGGACCACTAGTATACAACAGTATACTCACAGAAAAACCAGTTTTCGCTTCCCAGCCCATCTCCTCCAAAGGAGTAGTTGCACCACTTGCAACCCGGACCGGGTTACCCACGGTCACTGATCCACACAAAAATACATCACCGAGGATGTTTACACCGGTGTGTTCCAAGAAATATCTTGGTCCCGACACACCATCAAGACTCCACCAAGTCTCAAGTTCCATAGGGGACATGGAAGGCAACCAATTGCATTCCTACACAAGTGTCAACCATGACACTAAACAAATCCGAATCTCGGCCATCCCTCATCTATCCTTGGATCTAACAATCCTAAAATAGGAAGGCTATCGAATTATCCAACAAGAACCACCATGATTCCAAATCACATCGATCCCTCCTCGGGGAATCAAACAACCCTCACGATCATTCATTAGAATGCATCGTGCCATCGAGATTACCGATCTCGAGGTTCCACAATCTCACACCGGAGATCCACTAAACCAATTATACACACTCGGCGTTCCACAATGAACGAAATAAGGTTGGCATTCGTATACACACACGGCATACATGCCCATACACCACACAACATGCATACGCAATGCAATAGACTCGGGTGTCTCCAATCACACCCAAATCCCAAAACCAACTGTCAAACCCCGATTATTCTCGCCCCACGGAGAATGATGGTTGACAAACCAAAACCAAAGGGTGTGATTTCAACATCACCACCACACGAACCAAAATAACGAATCTCCCCAAAAGATTCAACCGGTAGGAATCACAATACCGTCTTCCTCTCAAGGAAGAAGTCATGAATCCACGATCCTCCAATCCTCGAATTACCGTTCGGAAAACCTGGTATATTAATACCAAAACATATCCCGGAACCCAGAAATATACAATTGGTTAGAGTAGTGCATCAATACTACCATTACCCGATCCAAAAATCCGTATACGCCATGTATACACCTTCCAACGATGCTCTGTACTAATACCATAGTACTCCAAAATCGAGCATCTCCCCGAAGACGTCTCCTCAAACGTCTCACCGAGGTAAGAAATCCATTACTCGGTCCAACATCAGTAATGCTTACCATGGCTGACTTACAATCAAACCACGACCGATGCAAGCTGTCTCCAAGACAGTACAATCCAAATCTCTCCAAGAGATAAAAAAAAATCAATATAGTAGTGTCACCCCACTAACTATATCTCACAAACCATTGTGACTCCCATTGCATGCCATATGCAAGGATGCTCAACTAGAGTTAACCACGACTTGTTGACACTCACGTTGGTAATACCAACAAACTTGAGCTGTCCCAGCACAAGTCCCTCAAAACAATGACGTATAACGTCCCCGTGAGGTATTCCCTACCTCAAACACCATGCCACATAGAGACTACAAGAGTCTACCATAACCCTCATCGTATCACCATACGATTCACCAAACTCGAATCCAACGAGCATTATAATAGCTACCACAAGCACACTAAAGCACTGCAACAATACCTGGCTAGTGATTCGCTGGTCCCATAGGCTTATACCAACCTATTAACGCGACACACATTCCATCCCGGTATACCATACCGCCCAAACCACTAGAGTTGTGGGTCATTGCCCAACATATCTCTAAAACACCAAAGCACACTGGACAACCCGGCGTCCACGCTCAATTATCATGCAATCCTAATCCATTAGGACTTCTTCCACGCCCTTAGGGTGGGTGTAACCATGTTTACTCCTCATCACAATAACAAGCGAGTAGTTTCCTCAATGACTACTCTTACCACCATTCACTTGGCCTTAGCCATCCCAGCGAGCATACCCAAGGGTATCATTGCTCGTCAATAATATACCTCCATAATACGATGCGTACTCTCATCGGTACAATGCATCAATGATCCATCGAGCAAACCTGCTCGGCAAAAGGTCTCGTCAACTAAATACCCAGACCCTACCATGTGCCCACCATCGGCACTCAAACCATACAACCATATACATAAACATGAATGTATAAATCACCAAAATGACGCCAAGCGTCCACATAGTTATCCCAAATAACATCGTCGAACATATGACGGTACCTGTCGATACACGACATCCATAATCTCATCGTCAAACACATGACGGTAAATAATAATACACCATAATCACCATACTGATAACAAAAGTAATATGCCATACCTCATCGCTATCGAGATAGCGAAATACCTGTATCCATCGTCCACCAGCGGTACATAAGCAGCACCCATCGCTCGTAGGCGGCATAATCCAGTGCTACACACATAGCGGTATAACCCATCGCTATCGAATCAGCGGCATGATCCCTCGCCATGGAGTCAGCGGCATAAAATGTCGCTATAGATATCCGGCGGTATAAACCATCGCCAATAGAATACCCGACGTAACCGTCGCCAATAAACTACCCGGCGTAACCATCGCCAACAAAATACCCGGCGTAACCATCGCCAACAAAATACCCGGCGTAACCATCGCCAACAAAATACCCGGCGTAACCATCGCCAACAAAATACCCGGCGTAACCATCGCCAATAAAATACCCGGCGTAACCATCGCCAATAAAATACCCGGCGGAACCATCGCCAATAAAATACCCGGATAATCGCGGACTCAAGAGGTACTCACACTCATGTAGTACTTGTTCCCGATCACATCGCTACGTCATGACAACGGCATCATCGCTTCGACGTGACAGCGGCATGTATCATCGCTTCGACACGACAGCGGCATCATCGTTTCGACATGACGGTGGTACCATCGCTTCGACGTGACAGCGGCATTTACCATCGCTTCGACACGACAGCGGCATTTACCATCATTCCGGCATGACAGCGGAAATACCCTTCGCTTCGACGTATTAGCGGCATAATATCCCTCGCAATAATAATATGACAGCGGCATTTTCCTTCGCTTCGACATATTTGCGGCAAATATTCTTCATCGCTATAATACGACAGCGGCAAGTATTCATATCGCTACGCCATGCATGCAACCGTAATGCATAACCCGTATTTCAATAATTGTTTCGGCACGACAGCGGCATCATCGCTTCGACGTGACAGCGGCATTTACCATCGCTTCGACACGACAGCGGCATCATCGCTTCGACGTGCATGCAACCGTAATGCATAATCCGTATTCCCATAAACATTGCCATGAGTGTATTTTAATGCACCTCGCTCCAACATGTAGCGGCAAAGCATTAAAATCATCACTCCGATGTATACCTATGCAACCGTAATGCATAGTCCATGTCTCATAAGACCCTGCAACCACCATGGTTAGCAACACATATGCCAATGATGAACACATATCATAAACGCACATAAGCAATCATGCATAAGTATGTGCTTCTCATTCCCAATAACATGTTCCTAGGCCCTCAACAGCCCCAAAGAGCTAACCTGGCTCTGATACCACTAATGTAAGGACCCCCGTGCCCTTAACCCGTAATTAGTGCATTAAGCCATACCATGAGTGCATATAATCATACCATCAGGGGAAAAACCCTATGCAAGTGCAACACCGTATGCTACCCAGAAAATTTCTTGCATTCAATTCCCAATATTCAAATTCCCCCTACCATTATTATTCACATAACATGCACCCACATAATACACTAATATGCTCTTAGTTCATTTAGCAATTTCCATAATTAATTGCATGCAACCATAATGAACAGAAAGAGGCCATAGCCCATTTATACATCCCATATACACGTAAGGTGTACTCAATGAATAAACGTGTATTTGATGCATAAAACACTATACCGGATACCGCTACTGGTACTTCTATCCTGGAAGCACCTTCCAAGCACAACTCGATCTCAACACTGGATCTGAGCGTCCATCCAGCCAGCTCTGGTACCTCGATCCTGGAAGTACCTCTAACCAAAAGCCCGAGCTCGACTCCAAAGCCGCTACACCTGTGTTACCTGCCCCAACAGAGACAGCCCCCACACGGGGTGAGCATACCAATACCACCAATCACAAAATAATAATATTGCAATTCATAATTTACAGAATGTAAATGCCATAATTTAAATGATACTCCCTGGATGGCAATACCCTCATCCGGGATCCCCCTGTATTGTCCCTGTTCTCAAAATAACCAAACTCATCAAATTCCCAAAGCCAGTTAATCGTCACATAGATTAACTAATACCGTTCTATTATACCAGTTCCATAATCAAAGGGATAAGAACATAATGTAAAAGACTATAGATATCGCATATATCTAACCAACAATTCCATGTTCTTATTTCATTGCTCGCTCCACAATAGCGGCATACTAAACCTCGCGCACGCTCAACAATAGCGGCGTCATAACCGATGGTCGCCCAATGGCGACCGCATCCCGAATCATTGCTCGCTCGAAGGCGGCACTGTATGATTCCCAATATATATATATATATATATCCATTGAAGGCAAAGACCGTTTACCATGCATATCATTATCCATTTGAAGTAAATATAGTGCACCATGCATCTCAATATTTATCCAATGTAATTATCACATGCCAGACCACCTGCCAGATATTGTAATGTCCATATAATACAATTACCATACACCATGTATTCCAATGCCCATTTAATACCATTATCACAAACCATGCATATTACAGTTGCAATACTATAATAGGCTATGCTCGTACGTCCCACGTACCTTAATTTCCGAAGTCCGAGCCAAACCTTGCTCGAGTTCCATGCTCCGAGGAACGATGTGCTAACACGATAAATAATTCACAATTAATTACGAACATGCAATCCATGCTCAAGCACACCCATAACCCTCAACATATTGTCAATCCACAACAATTTACCATTTAAAAGACCTGGGGCAGGGCATATACAGGGAGGGAAATCGAATGAGACAATATCGAAAATTGCTCAAGGACCACCCCTAAATTTGAACCCCAACAACACAAATCAAACCCAAATAATCACCATAATTCATTTAAAACATGAATTAAGCTATCCAAGCAAGAATCAACACTCCTTGCCAAAAACCCCCAATTTTCGAATTCAATACCCTTAAATTCGAACCCAAACAAGCCCTTAAATTCGAACCCTTACAATTCTTCGAATTCGAACACAATCAAGCATCATAATGCATCTACAACATGAATTAATCAATTACCAACAACAATAATCGCCCCACAAGCGAAACCCCCAAATTTCGAACCCTAACCCACGAAATCGAGCTGAAAATTCGAACCAAACTTAACCAATAATTTCGAACCAAAAAGGCTGAAATAATCGACTCAAAACCAGCTTAAAAACGCCCCAAAAACATCAGAAAAATCGCACCAAAAACATACCAAAATCGCGCCCCAAAATCGGATGAAATCCAGTTTTTGAACCCTACGCTTTTCTGGCAAATCCGAGCTCGATTCTCGACCAAACTTCAAATTGTTGGTATGGATAGAACCGCCTGGAAGAGACGAACACGGCGGCGGGTCGGACGCGCCGGACGGCGGCCGGACGGCGGCGGGCGGTGGCCTTTTGTGCGCGGGGGTAAAGGGGATCGGGAAAGGGGGCTGCGGGCGCGAGGAGAGAGAGAGAGGTGAGGAAAAATGACTCCGATAATTAAAATCCCGGGTTCAATTGGTATTTATAGCAAAAATACCCCGAAATACTAATAGCCCCACAAATACATCATGATTCATTAAAAATCATCTGTTTTCAAAAACTCTCTCTCTAACTCAAAAACCCCCTACCGGTGCCCACACACAGCACCCGAAATTCTGAGTCACACTAAAAACCCATGTAAGGACCCCCGTGCCCTTAACCCGTAATTAGTGCATTAAGTCATACCATGAGTGCATATAATCATACCATCAGGGGGAAAAACCCTATGCAAGTGCAACACCGTAGGCTACCCAGAAAATTTCTTGCATTCAATTCCCAATATTCATATTCCCCCTACTATTATTATTCACATAACATGCACCCACATAATACACTAATAGGCTCTTAGTTCATTTAGCAATTCCATAATTAATTGCATGCAACCATAATGAACAGAAAGAGGCCATAGCCCATTTATACATCCCATATACACGTAAGGTGTACTCACATAAGAGCACTCAATGAATAAGCGTGTATTTGATGCATAAAAACTATACCGGATACCGCTACTGGTACTTCAATCCTGGAAGCACCTTCCAAGCACAACTCGATCTCAACACTGGATCTGCGCACTTCTTTGACCAGCTCTGGTACCTCGATCCCGGAAGTACCCCAATCAACAGCCCGAGCTCAACTCCATAGCCGCTACACCTGTGTTACCTGCCCCAACAGAGACAGCCCCCACACGGGGTGAGCATACCAATACCACCAATCCAAAATAATAATATAGCAATTCATAATTTACAGAATGTAAATGCCATAATTAAATGATACTCCCTGGATGGTAACATCCTCATCCGGGATCCCATGTATTGTCCCTGTTCTCAACACAACCAAACTCATCAAATTCCCAAAGCCAGTTAATCGCCATATAGATTAACTAATATAGTTCTAGCATGCCAGTTCCCTAATCAATGTGTAAAATCAGCATATATATATAGGCCATAGATTTCACATACATTTAACCATTCCATGTTCCCATAACATTGCTCGCTCCACAATAGCGGCATTCTAAACCCAGCGCACGCTCAACAATAGCGGCGTCATGACCGATGGTCGCTCAACGGCGACAACACCCAATCGTTGCTCGCTCTAAAGCGGCACCCTATGATTTCCAATGTATGTCTATTTATCACAGTTACCATATACCATGCATTCCACAAACCAATCATTGCAAGTACCATGAATCATGCATTTCGACACCCATCTATTTCCAATACCATACCCCATGCATTTCAATACCCATTTATTGTAAATGCCACACACCATGCATTTCAATGTCCATTTATTACAATTACCATATATCATGCTTTCCACTATTGCAACATTATAAAAGGCTATGCTCGTACGTTATACGTACCTTAATTTCCGAAGTCCGAGCCAAACCTTGCTCGAGTTCCATGCCCCGAAGAACGATGTGCTAACACGATAAATAATTCACAATTATTTACAAACATGCAACCCATGCTCAAGCACACCCATTACCCTTATACAAAAATATATTGTCAACGCACGACAATTTACCATTTAAAAGACCCGGGGCAGGGCATATACAGGGAGGGAAATCGAATGAGACAATATCGAAAATTGCTCAAGAACCACCCCTAAAATTCGAACCCCAACAACACAAATCAAACCCAAATAATCCCCATAATTCATTTAAAACATGAATTAATCGATTAACAACATGAATAATCGCCCCACATGCGAAACCCCCAAAATTCGAATTTAAAGCCCTAAATTCGAATCCAATTCCTCAATTCCGAACACAATAAGCATCTAAAACATAAATTAATCAATTACCAACAAGAATCAACATCCCCAAGCCAAAGCCCCAAATTTTCGAACATAAACCCCCAAAAATCGAACATAGCTCCACGCACACAGCATACAAAATCGAACCATTAAGCAACGATTTTTCGAACCATGAAAGTGTGAAATAATCGACCCAAACCAAGCACCAAAACGCCCCAAAAACACCTGAAAGAAAGCCCCAAAATCGTACCAGAAATCGAGCCCCAAATCGAAGAAATTCCAGTTTCGAACCCTAGCGTTTCCAGCAGAAATCCGAGCTCAAATCGCGACCAAACTTCAAATTGATGGTATGGATAGGACCGCCTGGAAGAGACGAACACGGCGGCGGGTCGGACGCGCCGAACGGCGGCCGGACGGCGGCGGGCGGTGGCCTTTTGTGCGCGGGGGTAAAGGGGATCGGGAAAGGGGTCGCGCGCGGGAAGAGAGAAGAAAGGGGAAGAAAATGGTTCCGATAATTAAAATCCCGGGTTCAACTGGTATTTATAGCAAAAATACCCCAAAATACCAATAGCCCCACAAATACATCATGATTCATTAAAAATCATCTGTTTTCAAAAGTTCTCTCTCTAACTCAAAAACCCCCGACCGGTGCCCACACCAAGCACCCGAGATTCCGAGTCACACTAAAAACCCAACTCGCAGGTTTTCACCGGAATGAGAATACGATCTCAACCTCGGGATCCAACGATCCCAAATGCCCGATTTACCAACCTCGGGAGATGCCAAATCGCAATTAATTCCTAATTGCCACAATTAAAAATCCATCAAGGATTAATACAACACCGGGATTACCACCATAATTCCCGGACATCACAATTATCCCCTACTAAAAAATTTCGTCCCCGAAATTGCACCGGTGTACTCCTCGTAACACCAGGACTACACCAACAAAACAAAGCCAAGACCCTGATTCTGAATCACCTTAGAATCGAATTAACAACTGTGAGAACACCCATCTCGTACCAAGCCCCAAAATAGCGCAACGCCAAAACCAATACAAACCCGAAAGATAATAACGTACCTCGACGTGAATCGTCCCACAAGTCAGTTCACCAAAACTGCAAACCAACCAAATCTCCATTGGTTCTGACAAAGATATCATCCCGTGATATTCACCACCTGCCCACGATGCTTGACACGCATCGTCAAAATGGGGACCACTAGCATACAACAGTATACTCACAAAAAGAAACCAGTTTTCGCTTCCCAGCCCATCTCCTCCAAAGGAGTAGTTGCACCACTTGCAACCCGGACCGGGTTACCCACGGTCACTGATCCACACAAAAATACATCACCGAGGATGTTTACACCGGTGTGTTCCAAGAAATCATATCTTGGTCCCGACACACCATCAAGACTCCACCAAGTCTCAAGTTCCATAGGGGACATGGAAGGCAACCAATTGCATTCCTACACAAGTGTCAACCATGACACTAAACAAATCCGAATCTCGGCCATCCCTCATTTATCCTTGGATCTAACAATCCTAAAATAGGAAGGCTATCGAATTGTCCAACAAGAACCACCATGATTCCAAAACACGTCGATCCCTCCTCGGGGAATCAAACAACCCTCACGATCATTCATCAGAATGCATCGTGCCATCGAGATTACCGATCTCGAGGTTCCACAATCTCACACCGGAGATCCACTAAACCAAGTATACACACTCGACGTTCCACAATGAACAAAATAAGGTTGGCATTCGTATACTCACACGGCATACATGCCCATACACCACACAACATGCATACGCAATGCAATAGACTCGGGTATCTCCAATCATACCCACATCCCAAAACCAACTGTCAAACCCCGATTATTCTCGCCCCACGGAGAATGATGGTTGACAAACCAAAACCAAAGGGTGTGATTTCAACATCACCACCACACGAACCAAAATAACGAATCTCCCCAAAAGATTCAACCGGTAGGAATCACAATACCGTCTGCCTCCCAAGGAAGAAGTCATGAATCCGTGATCCTCCAATCCTCGAATTACCGTTCGGAAAACCTGGTATATTAATACCAAAACATATCCCGGAACCCAGAAATATACAATTGGTTAGAGTAGTGCATCAATACTACCATTACCCAATCCAAAAATCCGTATACGCCATGTATACACCTTCCAACGATGCTCTGTACTAATACCATAGTACTCCAAAATCGAGCATCTCCCCGAAGACGTCTCCTCAAACGTCTCACCGAGGTAAGAAATCCATTACTCGGTCCAACATCAGTAATGCTTACCATGGCTGACTTACAATCAAACCACGACCGATGCAAGCTGTCTCCAAGACAGTACAATCCAAATCTCTCCAAGAGATAAAAAAATCAATATAGTAGTGTCACCCCACTAACTATATCTCACAAACCATTGTGACTCCCATTGCATGCCATATGCAAGGATGCTCAACTAGAGCTAACCACGACTTGTTGACACTCACGTTGGTAATACCAACAAACTTGAGCTGTCCCAGCACAAGTCCCTCAAAACAATGACGTATAACGTCCCCGTGAGGTATTCCCTACCTCAAACACCATGCCACATAGAGACTACAAGAGTCTACCATAACCCTCATCGTATCACCATACGATTCACCAAACTCGAATCCAACGAGCATTATAATAGCTACCACAAGCACACTAAAGCACTGCAACAATACCTGGCTAGTGATTCGCTGGTCCCATAGGCTTATACCAACCTATTAACGCGACACACATTCCATCCCGGTATACCATACCGCCCAAACCATTAGAGTTGTGGGTCATTGCCCAACATATCTCTAAAACACCAAAGCACACTGGACAACCCGGCGTCCACGCTCAATTATCATGCAATCCTAATCCATTAGGACTTCTTCCACGCCCTTAGGGTGGGTGTAACCATGTTTACTCCTCATCACAATAACAAGCGAGTAGTTTCCTCAATGACTACTCTTACCACCATTCACTTGGCCTTAGCCATCCCAGCGAGCATACCCAAGGGTATCATTGCTCGTCAATAATATACCTCCATAATACGATGCGTACTCTCACCGGTACAATGCATCAATGATCCATCGAGCAAACCTGCTCGGCAAAAGGTCTCGTCAACTAAATACCCAGACCCTACCATGTGCCCACCATCGGCACTCAAACCATACAACCATATACATAAACATGAATGTATAAATCACCAAAATGACGCCAAGCGTCCACATAGTTATCCCAAATAACATCGTCGAACATATGACGGTACCTGTCGATACACGACATCCATAATCTCATCGTCAAACACATGACGGTAAATAATAATACACCATACTCACCATACTGATAACAAAAGTAATATGCCATACCTCATCGCTATCGAGATAGCGGAATACCTGTATCCATCGTCCACCAGCGGTACATAAGCAGCACCCATCGCTCGTAGGCGGCATAATCCAGTGCTACACACATAGCGGTATAACCCATCGCTATCGAATCAGCGGCATGATCCCTCGCCATGGAGTCAGCGGCATAAAATGTCGCTATAGATATCCGGCGGTATAAACCATCGCCAATAGAATACCCGGCGTAACCGTCGCCAATAAAATACCCGGCGTAACCATCGCCAACAAAATACCCGGCGTAACCATCGCCAACAAAATACCCGGCGTAACCATCGCCAAAAAAATACCCGGCGTAACCATCGCCAATAAAATACCCGGCGTAACCATCGCCAATAAAATACCCGGCGTAACCATCGCCAATAAAATACCCGGCGGAACCATCGCCAATAAAATACCCGGCGGAACCATCGCCAATAAAATACCCGGATAATCGCGGACTCAAGAGGTACTCACACTCATGTAGTACTTTGTTCCCGATCACATCGCTACGTCATGACAACGGCATCATCGCTTCGACGTGACAGCGGCATGTATCATCGCTTCGACACGACAGCGGCATCATCGTTTCGACATGACGGTGGTACCATCGCTTCGACGTGACAGCGGCATTTACCATCGCTTCGACACGACAGCGGCATTTACCATCATTCCGGCATGACAGCGGAAATACCCTTCGCTTCGACGTATTAGCGGCATAATATCCCTCGCAATAATAATATGACAGCGGCATTTTCCTTCGCTTCGACATATTTGCGGCAAATATTCTTCATCGCTATAATACGACAGCGGCAAGTATTCATATCGCTACGCCATGCATGCAACCGTAATGCATAACCCGTATTTCAATAATTGTTTCGGCACGACAGCGGCATCATCGCTTCGACGTGACAGCGGCATTTACCATCGCTTCGACACGACAGCGGCATCATCGCTTCGACGTGCATGCAACCGTAATGCATAACCTGTATTCCCATAAACATCGCCATGAGTGTATTTTTAATGCACCTCGCTCCAACATATAGCGGCAAAGCATCAAAATCATCAATCCGATGTATATCTATGCAACCGTAATGCATAGTCCATGTCTCATAAGACCCTGCAACCACCATGGTTAGCAACACATATTCCAATTATGAACGCATATCATAAACGCACATAAGCAATCATGAATAAGTATGTGCTTCTCATTCCCAATAACATGTTCCTAGGCCCTCAACAGCCCCAAAGAGCTAACCTGGCTCTGATACCACTAATGTAAGGACCCCCGTGCCCTTAACCCGTAATTAGTGCATTAAGTCATACCATGAGTGCATATAATCATACCATCAGGGGGAAAAACCCTATGCAAGTGCAACACCGTAGGCTACCCAGAAAATTTCTTGCATTCAATTCCCAATATTCATATTCCCCCTACTATTATTATTCACATAACATGCACCCACATAATACACTAATAGGCTCTTAGTTCATTTAGCAATTCCATAATTAATTGCATGCAACCATAATGAACAGAAAGAGGCCATAGCCCATTTATACATCCCATATACACGTAAGGTGTACTCACATAAGAGCACTCAATGAATAAGCGTGTATTTGATGCATAAAAACTATACCGGATACCGCTACTGGTACTTCAATCCTGGAAGCACCTTCCAAGCACAACTCGATCTCAACACTGGATCTGCGCACTTCTTTGACCAGCTCTGGTACCTCGATCCCGGAAGTACCCCAATCAACAGCCCGAGCTCAACTCCATAGCCGCTACACCTGTGTTACCTGCCCCAACAGAGACAGCCCCCACACGGGGTGAGCATACCAATACCACCAATCCAAAATAATAATATAGCAATTCATAATTTACAGAATGTAAATGCCATAATTAAATGATACTCCCTGGATGGTAACATCCTCATCCGGGATCCCATGTATTGTCCCTGTTCTCAACACAACCAAACTCATCAAATTCCCAAAGCCAGTTAATCGCCATATAGATTAACTAATATAGTTCTAGCATGCCAGTTCCCTAATCAATGTGTAAAATCAGCATATATATATAGGCCATAGATTTCACATACATTTAACCATTCCATGTTCCCATAACATTGCTCGCTCCACAATAGCGGCATTCTAAACCCAGCGCACGCTCAACAATAGCGGCGTCATGACCGATGGTCGCTCAACGGCGACAACACCCAATCGTTGCTCGCTCTAAAGCGGCACCCTATGATTTCCAATGTATGTCTATTTATCACAGTTACCATATACCATGCATTCCACAAACCAATCATTGCAAGTACCTTGAATCATGCATTTCGACACCCATCTATTTCCAATACCATACCCCATGCATTTCAATACCCATTTATTGTAAATGCCACACACCATGCATTTCAATGTCCATTTATTACAATTACCATATATCATGCTTTCCACTATTGCAACATTATAAAAGGCTATGCTCGTACGTTATACGTACCTTAATTTCCGAAGTCCGAGCCAAACCTTGCTCGAGTTCCATGCCCCGAAGAACGATGTGCTAACACGATAAATAATTCACAATTATTTACAAACATGCAACCCATGCTCAAGCACACCCATTACCCTTATACAAAAATATATTGTCAACGCACGACAATTTACCATTTAAAAGACCCGGGGCAGGGCATATACAGGGAGGGAAATCGAATGAGACAATATCGAAAATTGCTCAAGAACCACCCCTAAAATTCGAACCCCAACAACACAAATCAAACCCAAATAATCCCCATAATTCATTTAAAACATGAATTAATCGATTAACAACATGAATAATCGCCCCACATGCGAAACCCCCAAAATTCGAATTTAAAGCCCTAAATTCGAATCCAATTCCTCAATTCCGAACACAATAAGCATCTAAAACATAAATTAATCAATTACCAACAAGAATCAACATCCCCAAGCCAAAGCCCCAAATTTTCGAACATAAACCCCCAAAAATCGAACATAGCTCCACGCACACAGCATACAAAATCGAACCATTAAGCAACGATTTTTCGAACCATGAAAGTGTGAAATAATCGACCCAAACCAAGCACCAAAACGCCCCAAAAACACCTGAAAGAAAGCCCCAAAATCGTACCAGAAATCGAGCCCCAAATCGAAGAAATTCCAGTTTCGAACCCTAGCGTTTCCAGCAGAAATCCGAGCTCAAATCGCGACCAAACTTCAAATTGATGGTATGGATAGGACCGCCTGGAAGAGACGAACACGGCGGCGGGTCGGACGCGCCGAACGGCGGCCGGACGGCGGCGGGCGGTGGCCTTTTGTGCGCGGGGGTAAAGGGGATCGGGAAAGGGGTCGCGCGCGGGAAGAGAGAAGAAAGGGGAAGAAAATGGTTCCGATAATTAAAATCCCGGGTTCAACTGGTATTTATAGCAAAAATACCCCAAAATACCAATAGCCCCACAAATACATCATGATTCATTAAAAATCATCTGTTTTCAAAAGTTCTCTCTCTAACTCAAAAACCCCCGACCGGTGCCCACACCAAGCACCCGAGATTCCGAGTCACACTAAAAACCCAACTCGCAGGTTTTCACCGGAATGAGAATACGATCTCAACCTCGGGATCCAACGATCCCAAATGCCCGATTTACCAACCTCGGGAGATGCCAAACCGCAATTAATTCCTAATTGCCACAATTAAAAATCCATCAAGGATTAATACAACACCGGGATTACCACCATAATTCCCGGACATCACAACCCAACTCGCAGGTTTTCACCGGAATGAGAATACGATCTCAACCTCGGGATCCAACGATCCCAACTAATCAATTAGACGAGCCCAGAAGGCCCGATTTACCAACCTCGGAAGATGCCGAACCGCAATTAAT
The DNA here is from genome assembly GCA_907163345.1 of Haberlea rhodopensis. Taxonomy (NCBI): domain Eukaryota; kingdom Viridiplantae; phylum Streptophyta; class Magnoliopsida; order Lamiales; family Gesneriaceae; genus Haberlea; species Haberlea rhodopensis. The sequence goes on along the minus strand of CAJQUN010000793.1, from coordinate 132,201 downwards.
TCCTAATTGCCACAATTAAAAATCCATCCAGGATTAATACTACACCGGGATTAACACCATTAATTCCCGGACATCACAAAATAGATATTATGTTTTTAGTAATAGAAGGCACAAAATAACAATCTTTCAAAATCAATGATAAACCAGAAGGTAAAGCTAAATGATAATCTCCTATAGCTAATGCAGCAACTCTTGCTCCATTTCCAACTCGGAGATCAACTTCACCTTTCGCCAATGTCCTACTCCTTTTGAGATCCTGCACATTTACACAAATGTGAGATCCACATCCAGTATCTAATACCCATGATGAAGAAGTAGATAAATTGACTTCTATAACAAAAATACCTGAAGCGGAAGTCACACTTCCTTTCTTTAGATCCTCCAGATATACTTTGCAGTTTCTTTTCCAATGGCCGGTCTCACCGCAATGGAAACAGTTCCCTTCCTTTGCTATCCCTCCCTTTGGCTTTAGTGCAGAAGACTTTGGCTTAGATTTAGCAAAGACTTTCTTTGCTTTCTTGTTGCCTTTAGCTTTGGCCCTTCCTTTGCCCTTATTCACAATAAGGACATTTGTGGCCTTAGTCTTCTTAGTATTTGCTTCATATGTTCTCAACATACCAAGCAATTGTGGTAGAGTCTTTTCCATGTCAGTCATATTGTAATTAACTACAAATTGACTGAAGCTCTCAGGCAACGATTGCAAGATCACATCGGTGGCCAACTCTTGGTCCAATGGAAAACCCAGCTTGTCCAGATTCTCAATGTACCCAATCATCTTGAGCACATGAGTTCCAACTAGGCTTCCTTCTACCATCCTGCACTGAAATAACGCCTTAGAGACGTCATACCTCTCTTGTCTTGCTTGCTGTTGGTACAACTGCTTTAAGTGTTCGATCATATCGAACGCCTCCATTTCCTCATGTTGCTTCTGAAGCTCAGAGTTCATGGTGGCAAGCATGAGGCACCCAACATCAAGTGCGTCACTCTGATGCTTCTTGTAAGCATCTTTTTCAGCTCTTGTAGCTGTTAGGGGAGGTTCCTCAGCGGGCAAGGGTTCCTCTAGGACATATTGTTTCTTTTCTTGTTTGAGGACTATCCTCAAGTTCCTATGCCAGTCTAGGAAATTCGTCCCATTTAATTTGTCCTTCTCAAGGACCGATCGCAGTGATAAAGTGCTAGTAACGTTGTTAGTTGCCATGGATATCTACAATATAAATATGCAAAAAAAGTTTATGATTTAAATCATTTAACATGGTCTTATATTAAATGATACTCCCACTATTTTGTTTGAAAAATATCAACCCTCGAAACCTTTAGTGGGCCAAGATCCATATTTCGCCTAATCTTGAGTTAGCTTTGGCTAATCGCCCAAGACTCGGTTATTTAGGTAGACAACACTTTGTCAATTACATCACATATAATTCTTGGATAGTTGGACGAACACCACTTTGTTCAATTCATCAAATGAATTATAATCCAACCCATGCCTCTAGGTTCCCAATCCTATTGAGATAACCTAGTTAAGTCGTACCCAATTAAAGTATAACGGATATCACTTTTATCCTTTCGCGCCTTACTAAGATTGCCACGGTGCTTTGCTTTGGCAAACCCACACATGTACAATCGAAGTTATTGACGAGTACTTTTATTTTGGAAGGCATCTAAAACTTAATATTTTAGAGGGATTTATTGATCTCATGATTAATTTGATAATTTAAAATATGTCCACTACATATAGTTGTATACATATCTACATATATGTGTAATACTATTATCAAACTAAAACATAAGATAAATCATGCATCAACATACATAATTAAACGTGACATGGTTATAGCCCCTACTAATGATTTTCTCAAGCCAATGAGAAAATCCTATGAGTCAACCTAAGGTAACTTCACAAGCACCTTCCTTTGGCTCCAATTTGTGAATGGCCTCCTCATCCCGGCACGATGCTCCATCTTCATTGATCATCATCAATAAAATAAACTACACTATTTACAAGATATAGAATTCCTCGATTCACATTCGAGGGGAACATAGGGGAGGGATTACATTTAGAATGAAATAGAGAAGGCACGACACGCAGGTCGTATTATACATTACAAACATCCACAAATCCTATCTAATAGGTCAAAGGGCTATAACCACGCACCATGCTCAAACAACACATAAAGCATGCATTAACATTTAATTAATTAAATTCTAAACATTTTAAATTTAATTCTAATTAAAACTGTAAAATAATTTTTGAAAAATTATCGTACGCTCGGGACATCACATGCCATGAACTAAAGCGACTAAGACTCGAACCACCATGGTTCGAACCACAAACACTCGGCTGGACCATAGATGGGCCTAGGGTTCGAAACCCTAGCCCATGGCCGAGCCTTGGCTCGTGCGGCGGCGGCGCTAGGGTTCCAAACCCTAGCCGCCTCGCACCCTTATGGTATTTTATCGAGCCATCTTGTTTTAAACGCTGGAATTTGTTATGCCATGCACGTGGTTCGCTCAACCATCTCGAGCTAAGGGTTCGAAAAACCTTGCTCTCATGTGGTAAAGTTACTAATCCATGCATGCGTGAACCATTATCGAGTCAAAGAGTTCAAAACTCATCCACGTCTCAAAACTTTAGAAAATAAGGCGATGATGGACGAGCCATGCACGGCTATTAGGGTTCGAAACCCTAGCCGTCATGAGCTAGCCGTCACGTCCAATGGGTTCTAAACCCTAATTAATTTTCGACACTTCCATGCACAATTATTAGCCACAACGACTAAGCCATCTCGAGCCAAGGGTTCGAAAACCCTAGCCCTCATGTGGCTAGCCGTCGTGTCATTTGTGATGGTGATGGCCGAAAATTGATGCTCAATAAATATTATTATTCGCCAATTATATCAAATACAATTATTACGATGATTTTCAAAAACTAAATATTTATTTCATATCATATATGAATTAAACAGTTTTAATAAGCATGCAATATAAATTCTAATATGATTAACACAATTTAATCACATAAATCCGATATGAGCCTTGTACACGGCTCTGATACCACTGTAAGTAATCCTATGAGCATACAACGCAGCGGAATAAAATTTTAGGATTACAAACCAGCAGATCTATACATAGGTTATCATATCGCATTAAGGTATACGAAGGTCTTACCCTTGTAGCGTGTTTGAAGCAGATTCCACGGAGCAGCACGTCCAACGAACTCCGAGTCACAAACGAAAGTTTTCACCTTCGTCTCTACGGTATCCACACAATCAAATCGGGTGAAGGGATATTCAAGAATAAGTTGCTAGAATTATTCTCGAATCAAAACCGAACAACGACGACCAAGCAAAACCTCAAAACCACCACACGATCGGCGGCGGCGGTGAAGCTCGTGAGTCTCGCGGCCGAGAGGCTTATAGAGTTAGGTTTTGTGTTATGAAGTGTTAATACTAATTAAACCCTTTGCAATCATATTTTATATGATTAATTAAAGGCTTTCATAAAGCCTCATGGGCTTAAGCCCATGATTTAATTAATCATTATGATTATTAATTAAGACTCCTCTTAATTATTTAATTCATCCCATGAATTTATTTTCCCTTCTCGATTTAATCTTTTGTGCGACCCGATAGGATCTTGTAATGTTGGCAGTGACATAAAATCTCATTTTATGTCTCAAGCATTGAGCGGTATTGTGACATCCCCGAAATGGTTAATTGCATTTGGGCATTAATTATGATTATTATGATTAATTATGTGGTAATTAATTATGTTTTGGGATTTATTTACCTTATGGAAAATGCATGGTCATATGGATAGGGTTGACCCGGGGTTGCATTTTAGGGTGCATGTGGTGCATGTTGGGTAAATATTATTGGAAGCATGATTTATTTGCATTGGTTAGCAATTAATTGGAAATCATGTGTTTATTTGATATTTGGTGCATTTTGAGAAAATGCTTTGAGAAATATCATGTTGGGGTGTTTTATACACCATGGGATATCTTGGTATGCTTTTAATTAAAACCCAACCTTTTTATCCCCAACCCCACTTAAACCAAATCACCATCACTTTACCAAATCAAAACCCACAAACCCTACCCCCTTCCATTTTCGAGCTCAAGCCTTTGGGTGGAGAGAAGGCCTTGCAAATTTTGATTTGTGGAGCATATTGGGTGATTTGAGATCCCCAAGAGGTATGGGTACCTCATGCTTTAATTTTGTAAGGTTTTGTTTGAGTTTGGGTTGATTTTTAATGATTTTGAAATGGGTTTGTGTGGGTTGTTGTGGTTTTGGTTAAGGGCTAGATTTATACTTGTTTTGAAGTGTATTTTGGTGGTTTATGTTGGTATTTATGTTGTTGGTTGGTTGGTTTGAGTATTGGGATGGATTGGAAGAAATTTTGGGAACAAAAATGGTGAAAATCGCGAGTCTGTGCGAGGCGATCGACCGCCTGAAATGGGGCGATCGATCGCCGCGAGGCAGTACCAAAATTTCGGGTTAGGCGATCGATCGCCTGTTATGAGGCGACCGATCGCCGAGAGGCAGTAGGTTTTTCAAAGGGATGGCGATCGATCGCCATGTTTGGGGCGACCGATCGCCACAGTGATAATTTTGAGGCGATCGATCGCCTGGGTGAAGCGATCGATCGCCGCCTGTGGAATTTTGGAAAATGGTTTATTTTGTCAAATTTTTGGTATTTGGCTATTATTTGGCTTCTAATATGGGGTTGTGTGATTGTGTAGAACCATCCCAGGTAGCAACACAACCGAGGAATTGAAGCCGGACCAATTCCACTTTTGGAAAGGTACGTAGTGGACGTACGGGCACCCAACGGTAACATGTATTTTATATGCTCATTGTTTATGCATTGTGGATGCGAGTATATATGTGGTATTGCATTGTGGATGCATATACATGTTGATTTATGCCATATGAGGTATTGCATTGTGGATGCATATACATGGTAATTTATGCATATTGATGTTAGATGCATATTATGATTATTGGATGCACATCCCATGAGTCGTGGTCATCCTTTGATGATTTTAATGCTTGCCGCTTTTTGTATTGGTTCCGCTAAATGTGAAGCGAGGGATGGGAGCGCCGCATGTCACATTTGAGCGTGGTTGTCATATGGGGCGAGGAAAGGGTATTTGCCGCTCTCTGTGAAGCGAGGGGTGGGAGCGCCGCATGTCCATTGTAGCGAGGTTATCCTATGCCGCCCATATGAATATAAGCGAGGGGCATTAAAATACACTGTGATGGACAGACTAGGGAATGGTGACCAATATGTGGTACAGTTGAGATGGTATATGATGTAATGACATGTTTGGCCATTAAAAATAATCTATTGATTATACTCATGAGTTATGGTACAGGGACAACCAAACGGGAAGCGTTTGAAATGCACGGGAAACAGGAAGTGTTTCATATTGATTATGCATTTACGCTTTATCTTCATATTGTGTTGAATATGAATGATTATTATTGCTCATGTTTGGGGGTTGTCCTTGTAGGTACCTTTTTGGCATGATAGACGGGCTTGAACGGGTTGAGACAGAGAGCTTCACGAGCATCTTTGGTAGATGAAAGGACAGGATTCTTTTGTATAGTGCCTACTCTAGGAGTAGCGTAAAACTATAGTGGACACATTCATTTGTTGGAATGTAATTAATCCTTTTGGTAGTCCTTTATTTTGGCATGTAAATGCTTAAGCTCATAGACTCAACTTGTTTACTCTACTCTGATCATTTATTTAGCTCTATTATGCCATTTATTCCGCACTTAAGGATTAGGGTCCTTACAGGTATCTAGCAACACATCAATGCTACCCAAATTACAAGAATGTCAATGACTCGACATAACCTTTAGAACTTGTGATAATATTAACCATGTAACTTAATCCCTTTGTCCTTTGTGTTTAGATTGAACACGAGTCATGGAATAGTCATACTCGTATATCCAATCTTTATTTCTTGATCCCCAAGTAGAACTAGAATAAACGAATAAGCTCGATATCTCATATCGACTCATTCGAGCATGGCCATGCATTTTAGTTCTCACTTGATCAAGGGCCAAACACATCTCCTGTTATATAGGAGGGACAAATCCTATCTCGATCAGTCAACATCCCTCTACATAATTCGTAGTGTATCCAATAGTCGCCTTTATAGTATACCCTATTACGGGTAACGTTTGACGATATCAAGATACATAACTCCTTATGTTGGGATCTCTGATGATCACAAGTCGTAAGGATTGCATACATTATTATCACTATGAGAATTGCATATGACGATCATATAACTATCCATGTTGCATTCTCATGGTGGGTCTGTCCAGTACATCGTTATCTAACATGTACCCATATGTTGATTTGATATCTCATATCAATGAACAATTCATCGATCAACATATATTAGTCTCTACGTATTATCATTATCCCTATTCATGATAATACTTGACTAGGGACATCTTTAAGAATAATACAATATTATTCTAAGGACATTAACATATATATTAATTCACAATGCACAATTAAAAGAATAATATATAATAATGAATTGCCATTCATAAAACCATAAACATTGTATGTCTTAAACAATCATCTAATGACTTGTCTTAGGGCATATCTCAACATATTTATGGTAGGAGGAGTTTCACCAAGTTTGGACACCAAATAACCAAGATGGAAACAAAATCCCGAATTTTCGAGTCGAGGCGATCGATGGCCTCAAATGAGGCGATGGGTCGCCTCTTGCTACTGCCTGGAGGCGATCGATTGCCTCATTTGAGGCGATCGGTCGCCTCCTCTATTTTCTGCAAATTACGATTTTGCCCCTCCTTTTTCAGCTTTGCTCAGTTTGGTCCTTTTTCATCATTTTAAGCCTATTTCTCAACTTTTATGCATTTAGCCCTGGATTCCTGAAATATACAAATATAAAGCAAGAAAAGTAATATTTTCCAAGAATCACTACAAAAACGCCCCTAATCTTATATCAAATTAAGTGTAAAAATCACACTTATCAACTCCCCCAAACTTAAACTTGATCGTCTCGAGCAAGAAATAAGATCAAACAGTCAAGTTCAACATTGAAGATTCAAATAAACCAATTCATAGTCAATCATGTAGCTCAGACATCTCACTTACAGACAAACAAAAATAAATCAGAAAGTTTAACAAGTTGTGTTTTCTCCTAGATCAAACAACATGTCTCCGAATCAGTCGTGCGTGTGTGCTATTGTCACTCTCAAGTTCCATGCAAATTTCATAGATCAAATCATGCTAGTCATTGAAAAGTAAGATTATCCTTGAGCACCCTATAGTCCTATTTTCAAACACTTCTCCACTAATGTAGCCACTCCCTAGACTTGGATCAATAGGTCTTTTTAAGCTTGTAGCGTTAGGCCTAGGTGTTTGGCTTCAAAGAAAGGACAGGATAGCACAAAGAAGAGAGTATAAGTATGTAAAGCACAACTTGAGCTTCTCTTCTTTTTCTCTTTTGCCTTGGCCACTTTGGGTCTTATAATTAGATTTTTTTTTTCAAGGCTTTATCTATCTTTTTCTTTTCTCATTCATCATTTTTTTTTTACAATAAGCTCATCAAAATATAGCAATTCATGTTCATCTAATGAGAATCATTATACTCCCTTCGGTGAAGATAAAAATTCAATTTAGGCTCAATTAGGTGGGTATAATGAGTTTGCCAAAGAATGTTGAATGGGGGCTAATAGTATGTTAAACATACTCCATTCTTTTTCAATTAGGCTCAAATTAGGATACTAGAGATTGATGTAAACATGGTAAGCTTGAAAGGCTCAAACAGTCCAAAGATCGCCTAAATCATTTCCAAGTCAAGTTCATAACTATAAATTTCGCCTCAAAGTGTCATCATCAAATAGTTTCTAAGGTACTCTAAGATGCTAAAAAACAATTCATCAAGTTCACAAAAATTTTCACTACTACAAATGCAATTCACAAGATTATGACTCAAATGTGCTAAAATATTCCTCATCTTTGACATGCTACTCAAAACAAGATATTCACAAACAAGTCTTACAATCATCAAAGCTCAAGTTGACATGCATAGTAAGACTAATATCATCATGGAATAGAGACCACTACTATGATTTATTCTTATCTTACTAATTAAACTCATTTTCAAGAAAAATTTTGTTGGTGCTCAATAAACGATCAATTTCCAAATAAGAAGCATGATACAGTAATGCACTCCCCCAAACTTAATTCATGCATTGTCCTCAATGTAATAGGCATGAAAAATGAGACAAAGCATTTACCGTTGACAACGAACGTCAGTGATCGTTGTCCAATTCCTCGTCAGCTCGTGGGGCATAGTGTTGGACAGATCATAGCACGCATGGAGTCTCACCAAAATCAAAACAAAAACAAAAGCAAGACAAAAACAAACCAAAATAAACTAAAACAAAGCAAAGGGTTAAGAAAGAGTTCTTGATTTATAGTCCCAAGCTGGACTTTTTACCATCTACGCTCAAGTAGCGCTAGGGCCAATAGGGGGTGATTTCACATCATCCTTGTGGTAGTGTCGTAACCACTTCTCTTTCACAGTAAATAATGCCCCATGGTCATCTCTCAGTTTGAAAGTGTCGAATGGTAGAACATCAACAACTTTGAATGGTCCAGCCCATGGTGCGTCCGACTCCCATGGAAAAAATCTCATCTTTTTCCTATTCATTAATACCGAGTCTCCTACACCAAATTTACCTCCTCTTTGTTGGTCATTCGATGTGACCTCCACCTTCTTCTCACTCTTAACCTGCATCGCATCAACAGATAATGTATCAATTATATTGACACTAAAACATCGGTGCTCAGTGCGTGTAGTGTTCACAACTTTGAACATATCATAAGTAACTTGATCCCCCCCTACTCGGAGGATCAACTTCCCTTCTTGGACATCTATCAATGCCCTTCCAGTAGCTAGGAATGGTCTTCCTAATATCAATGGCATGTCCGCCTCCTCCTTTATGTCTAGCACCATGAAATCCACCAGAATTGTGAATTTGTCAACTTTGACCGGTACATCCTCCACTATCCCATGAGGGTACTTGATGGACTTGTCTGCCATCTGCAGTGAGACATTGATCACTTTGAGCTCTCCTAAACCCAGCTTCCTGTACACAGACAAAGGCATTAAATTAACACTTGACCCCAAATCACATAAAGATTTATTGAAAGATTTAGAATTGATTTTGCAAGGTATAGTGAAACTCCCTGGATCCTTTAACTTTGGAGGTGAATCATTTTGAATGACAGCAGAACACTCCTCAGTTAAATTTATCATCTCATGCTCTCCCAGTTTCCGCGTTTTTGACAGAATCTCCTTTAAAAACTTAGCATAATTCGGCATGTGCCTAATAGCATCAATGAAAGGCATCTCAATATGAAGATTCTTAATCAATTCTAAAAATTTAGCAAATTTAGCATCAATCTTTGCTCTCTTATACGCAGCGGGGAATGGGAGTGGGATCTCTACCTTAGTAGGTGTGATGGGTGTAAGGGTCTTAGTAGACTTACCTTTGTCGGGTGTTTGTCCCTCTTCTTGCTTGATGTCCGCCTCGCCTCTTAACTCTACGTGCACATCCTTCTTCTCAGAAACCTCCTTTCCACTCCTCAACGTGATAGCATGGACTTGCTCCCTAGGTTTTGTCTCAGTGTCACTAGATAGTGATCCTGGTGCTCGTTCGGCTACGATCTTTGCTAACTGTCCCACTTGGACTTCCAAGTTCTTTATCGATGCCTCATGATTGTTCATCCTTGTTTCAGCCGATGATATGAACTTAGTTAGCAGCTCCTCCATGCTTGGCTTTGGTGCATACCCCGGTGGTGGTTGGGGATAGTTCCTCGGCCCAGTATTGTACGTATTTGGGTAGTGGTAGGTCTGTGGTGGTCGGTTCCCTACGAAATTAACAACTTCATTAGTAGTAATGAATGGGTTACCAACCTGGCATTCAGTGCTCGGATGTTCTCCATGGCAAAGCTCGCATGTAACAGTTTGGACTTGCATTGCATGCATGCTCAAACTATCGATCTTCTTGTTCAGCGCTTCCAACTGGGCAGCTAGGGCAGTGACTTCACTCACTTGATGCAATCCGACTTGCTTCTTTGGCACGTTCCTCTCGGAATGCCATTGACAGCTATTAGCAGCCATCTCCTCCAACAGTGTATAAGCTTCCTCGGGCGTCTTCTTCATCACTGTTCCTCCTGATGCTGCATCAATCATAGAACGATTATCAGAAAATAAACCGTTATAAAATGTTTGTACCTGTAGCCAGATAGGGAGGCCGTGATGTGGGCATCTCCTAAGTAGATCTTTGAAGCGCTCCCAAGCCTCATATAGTGTCTCTGGATCACATTGGGCAAAAGTAGTGATGTCATTGCGCATCTTGGCCATCTTGGATGGTGGAAAGAATTTTGACAAGAACAACCGCGCCATTCCATCCCACGTGGTAATAGATCCTGCAGGCAACGATTGTAACCAGGATTTAGCTTTATCTTTTAAAGAAAAGGGAAACAAACGTAACCTGATGGCGTCGTCAGTAACGCCATTATGCTTGAATGTATCACAAATCTCCAAGAAGTTGGTGATGTGATCATTTGGATCATCTGTAGCAGCTCCCCCAAACTGGACCGAATGTTGGATCATCTGTATGATAGCAGGCTTGATCTCAAAATTGTTAGCCTGTATGGTTGGTCTCGTGATACTCGACAGTGATCCATGGAATGCAAGGTGGGCGTAGTCCATGAGTGATCTTGCAACTGGTGGTACCGGAATCTCGTCGGTATTAGACATATGTGCTCTTGCTTGCCTTAGCCTCCTTTGACAAGTGCGTTCAATCTCGGGATCCAAGGGCTCAAGTGTAGGGTTGCTACTCCTTAGCATGCACCAAGAGATAGTACCCTGTAACAATCAACCAAAACAAAAAGAAACAGTAGAAGAGAAGAAAAAAAACGAAAATAAAACAAACAAATGACTAAACTACAGTCAACTAATCTCGTTTGATATTATTAAACTAGTCCCCGGCAACGGCGCCAAAAACTTGATCGCTATTATTTTAAACAGTATTTTTGAGTGTAGCGATTATGTACCGCAAGTGCACGGTGTCAAGTTTTAGTATAATGATAATATAAGTATGAGTGTCGAACCCACGAGGACTAGGAAATAAGTACCAAACTCCACTAGTTTAACTATATTTAGTCTACGATAACTGGTTGTGATTAATTAACTAAATTGACTAATGAACTCAAGATCAACCCAAAAACACAAGAACGAATAAGAATATAATCAAAAGAAACAATTATCAAGACTTTCGGTTCACCTATGTAATCCCCCACAATTCACCTATTAGTTAAGAATCGAATTCAAACAATCTAAGGTGACGAGTTTTCCAAATTTATCTGATATACTCTCTCGAGTTATATTTAACCTAATATCAAATTGTAGTAAGTCACTCTCGTGTACTTATTTAACAACACAATATTGTATTAAGATCCGTGAAAACTTCTAGCTTTCGATTACTAGATATCTATAGCTATCACACGTGTATTTGACTTCATCTCTCGATCTCGGTCTGAAATCCACGGCATAAATCACTATATCGAATCACAATTTTATCTCTCGATCTCAATTGTAATTTACTATCATTCAAGGATGGTCAAACCCTTAAAAGCATGAAGAACAATGATCTATGCACTTAGATAATAAGAATCAATCAAAAACATTCAATTAAAATCATGGGTTCATACAAAGGATCCCCTAAGTCTTGATAACAAACCTAGCCAACAATCTCCATCAAATAACAATGCATAAACATGTTTTGCAACATTCTAAACATTAAAATATAATGAAAATATAGAACTAGAGTTAGAAATACGGAAATAACGAGAGGCGTTGACTCCTTGCGTTGCTCCGTCGTCCCGTCTCTTCCGATGCGTCTTCTCTTCAATGGTTATGGTGTATAGATGGTTGGAGAGGATGATTCAGAGTGATGGTGGCTGAGTATGTAGGGTTAATTATCAGCCAAAAAGTCCCAAAACCGTCCATATAATCCATATTTATGGTAGGAGGAGTTTCACCAAGTTTGGACACCAAATAACCAAGATGGAAACAAAATCCCGAATTTTCGAGTCGAGGAGATCGATTGCCTCAAATGAGGCGATGGGTCGCCTCTTGCTACTGCCTGGAGGAGATCGATTGCCTCATTTGAGGCGATCGGTCGCCTCCTCTATTTTCTGCAAATTACGATTTTGCCCCTCCTTTTTCAGTTTTGCTCAGTTTGGTCCTTTTTCATCATTTTAAGCCTATTTCCTCAACTGTTATGCATTTAGCCCTGGATTCCTGAAATATACAAATATAAAGCAAGAAAAGTAATATTTTCCAAGAATCACTACAAAAACGCCCCTAATCTTATATCAAATTAAGTGTAAAAATCACACTTATCAGATACCATAGTTCCATTTCATAGCTCGCTCTACAATACAGCATTTTAACCCCACGCACGCTCAACAATAGCGGCGTTATAACCGATGGTTGCTCAATGGAGACAACATCCCCATCATTGTATGCTCCAAAAGCTGCGCCATATGATTCCCAATGTATGTCCATTTATCGCAATTACCATATATCATGCATTTCACTATCCATTTATAGCAAGTACCATATACCATGCGTTCCACAATTGCAATATTATAACAGGCTATGCTCGTACGTTATACGTACCTTATAATCCCGTAGTCTGAATCAAACATTGCCTTAGTCCCGTGACCAGATTAATTATGTGCTAACACACGAAAATAACTCACTATTATTTATGAGCACACAACACATACCCAAGCATGAATCAAACTCTCAAATACATCATCAATGTACCGATACAATCTCCTAAAAATTTAAGGAGAATTTTTTTTTTTTTTAAAAAGTTATTGTTCATCCCTACCGATCGATCGGTAACTTCTACCGATCGATTGGTAGAACCTAGATTTCTCATTTTTGGCTACAATATTCGACCGATCGATCGGTAACTCCTACCGATCGATCGGTAGAACCCTAAAACTCGAAATCACCATTTTAGCACCTCAAATCCTTCCCCAAAATCATACCAAGAATTAACAACAACCACAACACTTCATAAACTCCATTAAATCCCATAAAAACACTAAAAACATAACTTTGGATTTTTACCAAAAATCCCCAATTTCCAAACCCAACATAATTCTTAACCAAAATCCATCATACTACTATCAAATCAAAGATAACGACGAGGGGAAAATTAATACATGATTTTCTTCGAGAAATCTGGCTCCGACATCGAGCCTTGCTCGATTCTTCCATGGGAGGAGAAAATGAGGGTTTGGGGAAATGGGGGAAGAGGCGTGGAAGATGAGAGAGAGGGAGGAGGGGAAAATGGTTACACACCGAGCCCTCTGGCATATATATAGTACCAAGTCACAAAAATTCCAAGTCCTCCACAAATACATAATGACTCATTAAAAATCATATGTTTTCAGTAATTATCTCTTAATCTCTATTTCCATTACCAGCCCCCGCACAAAGTACCCCGGACCCCAAATCCCACCATAAACGCAATTCCAAGGTTTTTCACCACGGTGAGAATACAATCTCAACCTTTGGATCCAACGACTCCAAAAACAGGATTTAAAATCACTCGGAGTCCCAAAACCGCACATAATACATAATTGCCACAATTAAAACCATTAAGGATTATTACTACACTGACATTAGAACCATTAATCCCCGGGCATCACAGGCACGATGTATTCTGAGAAATAATCTTGAGGCCCGGTTGACTTCCCTGAGGAGGGATTGTCGTGTTTTGGGACCGTGGTAATTCTTGTTGGCTAATTCGATAGCCTCATTGTGTTAGGATTGTTGAATCCTAGGGTAAACGAGGGATGTCCAGAATTCCGATTGGTTTAGTGTCGTGGTTGACACGTGTGGCGGAAATGCAATGGATTATTCTTGCATGTCCTTTTGAGAACTTGAGACCTTGTTGAGTCTCGATTGTGTGTTTGGACCAAGATATGATTCTTGGAACACCCGGATGTAGACTTCTTTGGAGATGTGTTTTGTGTTGGTCGGTGGCCGTGTGGTTGCCCAATCCGTGTTGCAATGTGGTGCAACTACTCCTCTGTTGGAGATAGATTTGGAGAGCGGAAGCCGGATTTGGTATAATTACGCTGTAGTGTACTGGTGGTTTCCATGGTAACGATGTATGTTTAACATCGTAGGCTAAATCGTAGAAATATCATTGAGGCAATATCTATTTTGGAATCATGAATGATTCGTTTGTTTTGCAGTTAGGGTTGGCTTACTGCTGTTGAAATGGTTAGCATCGGGGAAATGCTGACGTCCTTCTTTGAGTTTGCGATGGTTTGGGAGGTTTACTCCATTCCAGATTTTGGTGCGTGGTCGGTGTCCTCGGGGTTGGAATGTCATACATGATATGTTCATGATTCGACGATGTAGATCCGTTTGAATTGGGTGGTCTCGGCGTTTGTGGAGTGCGCCTATGCAAATTTCGGGGATGAAATTTTATTAGTGGGGGATAATGTGATGCCCGGGGATTAATTGTGTTAATCCCGGTATGGTAATGATCCTTTATGGATTTTAATTGTGGCAATTATGAATTAATTGCGGTATTGGGACTCCCTGGAATTTTAAATCTGATATTTGGAGTCGTTGGATCCAAGGGATGAGATTGTATTCACATTGTAGGGCCTTCCTACCTTGTCATCGTCTTAATCACCTATTAGGGACTAAACATGCATTTAATACGTCTTAGGGTTTCAGTTGTAGCTTAGAGCTAGCAAAAATATGGGCCGAGAATGAAAATGTTTAAGGACTAAATAATTACATTCACAAAATGAATATTAAGGCGATAGGATTATTCTACTCCTAGAGTAGATACTATCCAAAAGTTCTTGCATCCTAACTTCTTCCATGCTTCTCAAAGCTCACTGTCTCAACCCGGCCCTTAGTCCATTAGTCCAAAGGTGTACCTACAGGAACAACCCATCATGAGCATAACATCGTTACTTAATAATCATAAGGAAATGGCATATAAATAAATGCATGAAAGTAATTGGTAACATATACTTCCTGGTGAATCGTATTAACCCTCTTTGGTTGTCCCTGTTTCATAGTCATGCATAAAATCATTAGTTCTTGACATAAATGATTAAACATCATACTTCACATATATGCTCACAACAAACTATGTTAATTAGGAATGGGACTGTCCGGGTTCCATTATGACAGCGGCACAATTGGCCCCCTCGCTCGACATAACACATCATATGATACCCATCGCTACGCCTTGATAGCGGATGTATCTCTTTATTCAGCGGATGATACCCATCGCTACGCCTTGATAGCGGATGTACCCCATCGCTCAGCGGATGATACCCATCGCTACACCTTGATAGCGGATGTACCCCATCGCTCATCAGCGGATGATACCCATCGCTACACCTTGATAGCGGATGTACCCCATCGCTCATCAGTTATGTGAGCGGCAAGACCTTCCTCGCTTGCCCATAATAACCACCGGACATTCAACCATTCTTAATAACATATCATAAACGTCATAGCATCTTATAAACATCATCATCTTGTAAACATCATTATCATATAAGCATTATCGTCTTATAGCCGTCATCGTCTCATCATAATATCATCATAAGCATCTTATCATCTTTGTTCATCATAAAATCATCTTTATTCATCATAACGTCATCGTAAATATCTTATCATCATGATTCATTATCAAATCGTCTTCATCGTGAACTTACTTATCAAAATCATCATCATAAGCTTCATCATTACAATCATTATCATCATAACTTACTTATCATAATCATCTTTATAAACATCATATCATCTTCATTTATCATAACATCATCATAAACATCGTAAATTCTTATGCAATTAATGCATAGTCAGAGTTAGAAGTGTGTTACCGTCCGATGCCCGTACGCTTCTTACGTACCTTAATTCCAAAAGTGGGGAAATTGATGAACTCTATCTTCTTGATATTGTTAGCACCTGGGATGGTTCTACATAACCATACAAATTGATATTAGACGCTAAACAATAGCCCAATACCAACAATTCAACAAAAATCAACATTTTCCAAAATTTACACAGTGGCGATCGATCGCTACTTGAGGCGATCGATCGCCTCGCTCTTCTGCCTTGCGGCGATCGATCGCTTTATTTTAGGCGATCGATCGCCTGATACATGAAAAGGCTACTGGACGTTGGCGATCGATCGCGCCATTTGAGGCGATCGATCGCCTAAGCTCTTCTTCGCGTACTGCTTCTCGGCGATCGATCGCTGCTTTTGTAGCGATCGATCGCCACTTACAGTGGCCGCGATTTCTCCATTTTTAAGTGTGTTTTGCAGGTTCATCTTCATACCTTTCAACACCAAACTTTCCAACAATAACAATAACATCATAACCCACTAAAACCCACTTAAAACACTTCAAAAATCATTCCCCAACCATAAATAACACATACCCACATAAATCCATTTCAAACCCTCCAAAATCAACACAAACTCAAATAAAACTTTACAAAAGCTTCAAGGAGTGATATATATACATCATAGGGCTTAAATCTTACCAAGAATCACAAGGGTGAAGCTTTTGCAAGGATTTCTTTCTCACCTTAGTGCCAAGCTCGAAAATTGGGGGAAAGGGTTTGGGAGAAATGATTTTGGGGATTTGAGTGTAAAGGGGGAAAATGAATTAAAAAGGTGGGGTGGTGGGAGGTTATGTGGGTTTAATTAAATTGTACCCCAACACTTAACATGATGTATGAAATACCCCAACATGGTATTTTAAAAGCATTTTACAAAAATGCAACCAACTTCATTAAATTCATACTTTCTTCATAATTAACAATCAACACAATTAAATCATGTTAACCTCATTTCCTATCGTGCATAACATGTACCTTGAAACGTAACCCCCGGGTCATGTCTATCATGTGACTAAGCATTTCATCGTGATAATTAATTTAAGCACATAATCAATTATCCACATAATTAACACATGAACATAATTAATGCCTTAATTGTAGTTAATTATTTCGGGGCGTCACATTACTCCCCTACTTATAAGATTTCGTCCTCGAAATCGCATGCACTTACCCAAAGTGAAACTAAACATAAATCATACCAGAAAATAGTTCCGGGTAATGCTGCATCATGTGCCGTTCCGTCTCCCACGTAGCCTCCTCGACACCCCGACGATCCCACTGAACTTTGACCCTCGGTAAAACTTTACTTCGTAGTCTGCGATCCTCACGATCCAGAATTCTGACCGGTCGTTCAACGTAGGATACCCCTGAGTCCAACTGCACTTCAGTAGACTGTAATACATGAGACGGGTCTGGCTCATACTTCCGTAACATAGAGGCATGGAAAACATCATACATCCCAGATAAAGACGGCGGTAGAGCCAAACAGTAAGTCAAAGTACTGGTACACTGCAATACTTCATATGGCCCAACATACCTCGGGGATAACTTCCCCGCATACCAAAACGAATTACACCTCTGGAGGGTGAGATTTTCAAGAAGACCATGTCTTCTACTTGGAATTCTAGTGGTCATCGCCAGCTTGTTGGCATAGGCGGCTTGTCTATCCTGGGTCACTTTCATCTTTTGGCGTATCAACTTAATCTCATATCCTTAATCATATCCGGTCATCCGACCGCTTTACTGTCAAGTCCTCCCAATACAGCGGTGACTTACATCGTCGTCCGTAAAGAGCTTCAAAAGGGGCCATTTGAATACTCGCCTGATAGTTGTTAATATCGGAGAACCCCATTATTGGCACTGAATCTTGCCACGGAGTATCAACATCCAAAACATATGCCCTCAACATGTCCTCGAGCGTCTGAAGGGTACGCTCTGTCCGGCTGACTGAGGGTGATAGGCCGTACTCAGTCTCACCTCTGCGCCTAAAGTCGTCTGGAGACCCTCCCCGAAAATCTTGGGTCTCTGTCAGACACAATCGAGACTGGAACTCTATGCAACCTCACTACATCCCGCACATATAATTAGCCATCCTTGGGTGCGTGAAAGACACATGACAAAGGATGAAGTGAGCTACTTCGTCAGCCTATCCATGATCACTCAGATCGTATCGAATCCAGAGGCCGCTCTTGGCAAGTGGGTCACAAAGTCCATAATGATATGCCTCCACTTCCATTGGGGTACTTCCGAGCTCTTCAGCTCGCCATCAGGCATCTGTCTTTCTGTCTTTACCTGCTGGCAAATCAAACATCTTTTGACAAGGCCATAACATCACGCTTCATATGTCTTCACTAGAATTGACCACTTAGGTCCTTGTACAACTTTCTTCTTCCTGGGTGGATACTGAACCGGCTACGGTGAGCTTGCTCCAAGATTCCTTTACGCAACTCCGGCGTATTTGGGACTACCCATCGGTGGCCCAATCTTAATGAATCATCTTCCGCCACTCTGAACTTTGATGGCCGTCCTTGATGTACTATAAATGACCATCTTTGGACCTCATCCTCCGACCCCTGGCTTTCCTGATAACCTCAAATACGCCTGGCTCGGCCCACAAGATCGACACTCGCACCAGCGACGTGTCCACATCAATATCATAGCCCAGTTGGCGATAAGGAGTCATCATCGTTGATAAACACATAGTGTCCTCAGCAATACCTTTCACTTCCGACTTAAGGTGCTTGCTATTAAGTTGCTTTACCAGGATGGTACTCAATCTTACAATCAAAATCCTTGAGTAAGTCCATTCATCTTCTTTGCCGCATATTCAACTCAGCCTGTGTGAACAAAACTTCAGGCCTTATGGTCCGTGGAGATGGTAAACGACGTACCATCCAAGTAATGCCTCCACATCTTCAAGGCAAACATAATGGCTGCCAGCTCCAAATCGTGGACTGGTTACCTAGCCTCATGTGGTTTCAACCGCCTCGATGCATAAGCCAGCACAAGCTTCTCTCGCATCAACACATAGCCCAAACCTTGAAGTGATGTAATCGGGTACAAGGCAACCTCTTATCTTCAGAAGGAATCACCAACCCTGGCACTGTCGTCAGACGACGCTTCAATCCTTGGAAGCTTTTCTCACAAGCTTCGGACCAAAAGAATGGGACTCCTTCCTGAGTCAACCGTGCCAGCGGCTTAGTATAACATGATCCAAGAATACTACACTGCTCGACTAGAACTCGTACTTACTGAGCTTTGCATACAACTGATGATCCCTAAGGATCTGGAGTACTGTTCTCAAGTGCTTTACATGTTCCTCTTCAGTTCGAGAGTAAATAAGTACATCGTCAATGAAAACTATGACGAACAGATCCAAACATGGTTGGATCACCCTGTTCATCAGGCTCATAAAATAGTTGGGGCATCCGTCACCCCAAAGGGCATGACTAAGAATCCGTAGTGCCCACATAAGGTCCTGCAAGCTGTCTTCTGTATATCGTCCTCTCAAAATCGAATCTGATGATCCCCGATCTCAGATCGATCTTACTGTAGAGTCTCGTACTTTTCAGCTGATCAAACAAATCATTAATCCTCAGAACGGATACTTATTCTTCACTATGGCCTTGTTCAGTTGTCTGAAATCGGTGCACAACCGCAACGAACCATCTTTCTTTCGACAAACAGGACTGGGGCATCCCAAGGCGATATGCTAGGGTGCATATAGCCCTTGTCAAGGAGCTCTTGCAACTGAACCTTTAACTTCCCTTGGCTCCGCCGGTGCCATCCTACACAGGGTACGAGGAATGGTAGACGTCCTTGGTAGTAACTTAATCCCAAACTCGACCTCTCTCGTCGGTGGGAAATCCGGGAATCCCTTCCGGAAGTGCATCAGGAATTACCGCCATTACGGGTATATCCTCAACCTTTAACTCTTCTCTCTTTCAGTAATAACAACAGTACAGTTGAGACATCCTTTGTAGTCTCGTTCCAATAACTGTGCCATCTTGACAGCAGGTATTAACGGAATCCTCGAACTGAAATCATCCTCATAGAATGTCCATCGGACTCCCATATCAGACCTGAATCGGACGGTCCTTGTCCGCAGTCCACAACTGTCTGATATCTGTTCAGAACGTCAATGCCTACAACTGACATCCCCAGAATAATCAAGTCTGTCCTTAGTTCGTTATCCTCAAAATAAATGAGGCCGTCATAACCAATCTGATCAGTTATCAAACTTCTTCCAGCGGGGGTCGAGACTACAAGAGGCGTGGGCGACGGAGAAGTACATATGTGGTGCCTTTCCACAAAACTTGTTGACATTTGCTGCTATACTGCAAGATAAGGGTTAACAACAATACCCAAAAGCAGTTCACATAATACATCGTTAGAGAAGCGAAACATGTTAGTACCACATCATATACTTCATATGCAACTTATGCACAAAACATGTTTAAAAGTAAGCACCTAGCCAACTTATTGCTAAGGCTACCCTTCACTCATTCCCGAGTTATCTAACCACTGCTCTGATACCACTAATGTAGGGCCTTCCTACCTTGTCATCAGTCTTAATCGCCTATTAGGGACTAAACATGCATTTAATACGTCTTAGGGTTTCAGTTGTAGCTTAGAGCTAGCAAAAATATGGGCCGAGAATGAAAATTTTTAAGGACTAAATAATTACATTCACAAAATGAATATTAAGGCGATAGGATTATTCTACTCCTAGAGTAGATACTATCCAAAAGTTCTTGCATCCTAACTTCTTCCATGCTTCTCAAAGCTCACTGTCTCAACCCGGCCCTTAGTCCATTAGTCCAAAGGTGTACCTACAGGAACAACCCATCATGAGCATAACATCGTTACTTAATAATCATAAGGAAATGGCATATAAATAAATGCATGAAAGTAATTGGTAACATATACTTCCTGGTGAATCGTATTAACCCTCTTTGGTTGTCCCTGTTTCATAGTCATGCATAAAATCATTAGTTCTTGACATAAATGATTAAACATCATACTTCACATATATGCTCACAACAAACTATGTTAATTAGGAATGGGACTGTCCGGGTTCCATTATGACAGCGGCACAATTGGCCCCCTCGCTCGACATAACACATCATATGATACCCATCGCTACGCCTTGATAGCGGATGTATCTCTTTATTCAGCGGATGATACCCATCGCTACGCCTTGATAGCGGATGTACCCCATCGCTCAGCGGATGATACCCATCGCTACACCTTGATAGCGGATGTACCCCATCGCTCATCAGCGGATGATACCCATCGCTACACCTTGATAGCGGATGTACCCCATCGCTCATCAGTTATGTGAGCGGCAAGACCTTCCTCGCTTGCCCATAATAACCACCGGACATTCAACCATTCTTAGGAACATAGTTTCATATTTATCATAAACGTCATAGCATCTTATAAACATCATCATCTTGTAAACATCATTATCATATAAGCATTATCGTCTTATAGCCGTCATCGTCTCATCATAATATCATCATAAGCATCTTATCATCTTTGTTCATCATAAAATCATCTTTATTCATCATAACATCATCGTAAATATCTTATCATCATGATTCATTATCAAATCGTCTTCATCGTGAACTTACTTATCAAAATCATCATCATAAGCATCATCATTACAATCATTATCATCATAACTTACTTATCATAATCATCTTTATAAACATCATATCATCTTCATTTATCATAACATCATCATCATAAACTTACTTATCATAATCATCTCTATAAACATCATATCATCTTCATTTATCATAATATCATCATAAACATCGTAAATTCTTCTGCAATTAATGCATAGTCAGAGTTAGAAGTGTGTTACCGTCCGATGCCCGTACGCTTCTTACGTACCTTAATTCCAAAAGTGGGGAAATTGATGAACTCTATCTTCTTGATATTGTTAGCACCTGGGATGGTTCTACATAACCATACAAATTGATATTAGACGCTAAACAATAGCCCAATACCAAAAATTCAACAAAAATCAACATTTTCCAAAATTTACACAGTGGCGATCGATCGCTACTTGAGGCGATCGATCGCCTCGCTCTTCTGCCTTGCGGCGATCGATCGCTTAATTTTAGGCGATCGATCGCCTGATACATGAAAAGGCTACTGGACGTTGGCGATCGATCGCGCCATTTGAGGCGATCGATCGCCTAAGCTCTTCTTCGCGTACTGCTTCTCGGCGATCGATCGCTGCTTTTGTAGCGATCGATCGCCACTTACAGTGGCCGCGATTTCTCCATTTTTAAGTGTGTTTTGCAGGTTCATCTTCATACCTTTCAACACCAAACTTTCCAACAATAACAATAACATCATAACCCACTAAAACCCACTTAAAACACTTCAAAAATCATTCCCCAACCATAAATAACACATACCCACATAAATCCATTTCAAACCCTCCAAAATCAACACAAACTCAAATAAAACTTTACAAAAGCTTCAAGGAGTGATATATACACATCATAGGGCTTAAATCTTACCAAGAATCACAAGGGTGAAGCTTTTGCAAGGATTTCTTTCTCACCTTAGTGCCAAGCTCGAAAATTGGGGGAAAGGGTTTGGGAGAAATGATTTTGGGGATTTGAGTGTAAAGGGGGAAAATGAATTAAAAAGGTGGGGTGGTGGGAGGTTATGTGGGTTTAATTAAATTGTACCCCAACACTTAACATGATGTATGAAATACCCCAACATGGTATTTTAAAAGCATTTTACAAAAATGCAACCAACTTCATTAAATTCATACTTTCTTCATAATTAACAATCAACACAATTAAATCATGTTAACCTCATTTCCTATCGTGCATAACATGTACCTTGAAACGTAACCCCCGGGTCATGTCTATCATGTGACTAAGCATTTCATCGTGATAATTAATTTAAGCACATAATCAATTATCCACATAATTAACACATGAACATAATTAATGCCTTAATTGTAGTTAATTATTTCGGGGCGTCACACACATCGTGGTGATAACCTTGGAATTTGGTCTTTGGTGGGATTTGATGTCCGGAGTACTTTGTACTGGGGCTGTTAATGGAAATAGAGATTGAGAGGTAATTATTGAAAACAAATGATTTTTAATGAGTCATGATGCATTTGTGGAATGATTGGTATTTTCGAGTTTTGGTACTATATATACCAAGTGGACTCGGTATTCCGTCATTTGGCACGGAACCCTTCTCTCTCTCCTCTCTCTCCTCTCTCTCTATGCTCAAAACCCTTCCCCCATTCCCTCTTTTTCCCTTTGTGGAAGAATCATTTTGGCTCGGTAGCCGGATTTCTCGAAGATAATCAGGTATTCATCTCCCCCTCACCATTGTCTTCGATTTGGTAGTAGTATTGTAGAGTTTGGTTGGGTTTTGAATTGGTTATGGAATTTGGGGATTTTTGGTTGAAATCCAATGTTGAATTTTTGGAGTTTTTATTGGTTTTAAATGGTGTATTTGAGGTGTTGAAGATGTATGGGGTGTTGGTTTGGAGTTTGGGTGTGGAAAACACAATGGAAGCTTGAGTTTTTCGGAAAATCGCAGGTGGCGATTGACGCTTTATTTTTAAACAAAAGATATTTCAAAGAATAGTGTAAAGCAATTCTACCGCAAGTGCACGGTTGTCAAGTTTTAGTATAGTGAAAATTAAGTACATGTGATGACCAGGGATTATAGGTGTTAATCCCGTAGTGTTAATAATCCCTAAAGTGGTTTTACGTGGCGATTTGGAATTTAATCGAGGTGTTGGGCCTTCTGGGCTCGTTTATTTGGTAGTTGGGATCGTTGGATCCAGAGGTTGAGATTGTATTCTCATTTGGGTGAAAAACCTAAGAGTTGGGTTTTTGATGTGTCTCGGGATCTCGGGCGCTGTGTGAGCACCGGTAGGGGGTTTTGGAGTTAGAGAGAGAATTTTTGAAAACAGATGATTTTTAACGAATCATGATGTATTTGTGGGGCTATTATTTTTTCGGGGTATTTTTGCTATAAATACCAACTGAACCCAAATTTTAAGGATATTTTCATTTCAGCCCCAATTTTTCCTCCCTCTCTCCCGCGCGCCCCTCCCATCTGCTACAGCTCCCCCGCGACTTCAAACGCTTCGCCCGCCGCCGTCCCGCCGCCGTTCGGCGCGTGCGACCCGCCGCCGGCTTCGTCTCGTCGAGGCGCAGCTATCCCCTCCGTCAATTCGAAGTTTCGTCGCGTTTTGAAGTCGGATTTGGTAGGAAGGCGTCGATCCCCAATTTCTAGGGTTCTTCGATTTTCGTCCGATTTCTTCCGATTTTTCGATTGGGTAACCTCCTTTACCTCTTTTTCCATGCTTGTGATGTTTTCCCCTGCTTTTTGTGATGTATTGGTTCGAATTTTATTTCGAAATTGTAGGGTTTGATTTCGAAAAATTGGGGGTTTTTGGCAAGGGTATTGATTCTTGCAATTGATCGATTATTGCATGTTTTGAGGTATATTGATGCTTAATTGGGTTCGAAATTGTGAGATTAGGGTTCGATTTTTTGTAGGGTATTCTTGAACAATTTTCGATATTGTCTCATTCGTTCCCCTCCCTGCATGTACCCTGCCCCGGGTCTTTTAAAAGGTTAATTGTCGTGTGTTGACAATATTTTGAGGGATATGGGTGTGCTTGAGCATAGGTTACATGTTCGTAAATAATTGTGAATTATTTATCGTGTTAGCACATCATTCCTCGGGGCATGGAACTCGAGCAAGGTTTGGCTCGGACTTCGGAGATTTAAGGTACGTGCGACGTACGAGCATTTCTATATATTAGGGCATTTGTGAATGCATAATGAAATTTGATTTCATTGAATAATCGCGCATGAGGATTATATATATATATGTTGATATAGCCAAGGAATGACCCAAATCTTGATATCGCCGCTTGTAGCGTGCGTGACACTAGAGTAGGATGACTCTTGCATGATATAAGGGGTACTGGGTTTATATGTATTCATTATGAGACAATTGAGATGTCTAGGGTTGTAGAATCATGTATCTATTATAAGACATTTGAGATGTCTAGGTTCGTAGAATCATGTATTCATTATGAGACATTTGAGATGTCTAGGTTCGTAGAATCATGTATTCATTATAAGACATTTGAGATGTCTAGGTATAATGAAGGATTGGTAAAACAAATGCTAGGCATTTGAGCTATCTGTGATTGATAGCGAGGTTGTGAAATCAGTATTAGATATTGAGATATCTATAATTGCATGTTTAATGATTTTCAATCACTATCTGTTGATATTCGAGGATTTGGCATGCGATGAGTTAATCAATGTGTTGATTTACTGATTTATGAGATTTGATGAGTTTGATGATTGTGAGGACAGGGACAGTACACGGAATCCCGGATAAGGTTGCCATCCAAGGAGTATCATTTAAATTCATTAGTATTTACCTTTGTTGTAAATTATGAATTTCATTATTGTGATTATGGGATTTTGTGTATTGGTATGCTCACCCCGTTGGGGGCTGTCTCTGTTGGGACAGGTGAACAGGTACATCGATGGCTGTGGAGCTGAGCTCGAGCTGTTGATTGGAGGTACTCCCAGGATCGTGGTACCAGGGCTTGATGGAGCACGGTATCGTATAGAGTACCTATATATACACCTGAGGATTTTATACATATTCATGATGCTCGCATGTGAGCACGATTTTACTTGTATATGGATTGTATATAAAGGCATGGGCCTTTCTCTCTTTCATTTGAGGTTGCATGCAATTAGAGGTAGAATTGCTAAATGATATGAGAGTCATTGGTGTATTATGTGGGTGTTGAAACCCACTTTTGTAGTCATATGTGTGGCGTCTTCCCTGGCTGGGAATTTACTTGTTTTACTGCTTTCTGATGAGTATTATGTGTTCCCTGGCCGGGAATTATGTTATGTGTTGTGCTTTTTTTGGGATAGCTCTATTTATGGGGAGACTCTGCCCAAATTTTTATAAAAGTTCACAATGTGAAAAGTGGCACCAAGGGGTTGGTAAAGGGCAAACATATGAGTCTTTTATTGTTAGGATGATGATCTTATAACATTGAGTATTAAAGGAAAATTTTGTAATTGACATTCAATGGTAAAGTATCATCTGAGCTTCCCGATTGACCTTTTATTGAAAGCATGTGCCACACATAGTGGTTAATACACTAATCAGGGGTTAAGGGCTAAGGGGGGTCCTTACATTAGTGGTATCAGAGCAGTGGTTGCTCATTGGGGCTGTTAAGGGCCTAGGAAGTTATTGATAGCACATATTTATGCATGATGGCATTAATGTTGTATGACATAACAAATTGTTTATGTGCTATTATGATATGAAAACTGGTATTGCTAACCATTGTGGTTGCAGGAATCGTGTGGAACACGATAGGATGGCATTAATAGTGATGTCTGGCACTCCGTGTGTTACGTGCCAAGGAATCTGATTTTGTAAAAGAATCAGGTAAAGGGATATTTCCGAGGTAACATGTCTTGGTATACGTATTGACTTGCAAGTGGTTGCATTTATGCATTGGATGAGTGCTGCATAGCGTATATGGCTATTGTTGCTAACCATGATGGTTGCAGGTTACAGGAAATATGGAGTACGTAAGCGACGTAGGGGTATCCCAACGGTAACATGTATTCATGTTTGTCTGTGTGACACATGATGAATGCAATGTGATGCATTAAGGTTATGATACATGTTATTATGCATTGTTGTTGCATATTGTGATGTGGAATAAAGAGGAGTATTCCACGAGTCAGGGCAATCACAGTTAAGGTTTTAATGCTTACGCTTTATCGCTGCGCATGTGGGCGGGAGGGGGGAGGCTCGCTGGCACATGGAGGCGAGGTTACGCATTATCGCTGCGCATGTGGAGCGGGAGGGGGGAGGCTCGCTGGCACATGGAGGCGAGGTATACCATACTGAGCGGGGGAGCATTAAAATAACTGATGATGACTGACTCAAGAAAGGATGATGATGCATTCCTTTGTGATGACACGGATGATAGCGGTGATGTGTCCCGCTGTGTCGATTTATATTCATTTCATTATGATGGCACGGATGATAGCGGTGAGGTATTCCGCTGTGTCGATTTATATTTATAGCGATGGTTCATTCCGCTATATATTTTGGCGATGGTTCATTCCGCCAGGTGTATTTATAGCGATGGTTCATTCCGCTATATTGATTGGCGATGGTTCATTCCGCCAGGTGTATTTTAGCGAGGATTCATTCCGCTATATTGATTGGCGATGGTACTTTCCGCCAGGTGTATTTATAGCGAGGATTCATTCCGCTATATCGATTGGCGATGGTTTATGCCGCCGGGTATTGATAGCGATGCCTCTTTCCGCTATTATGTGGACGATGACTCATGCTCAGGGTATAGCGAGGTTTCATGCCACTTATTATATGACGAGGTATCATGCCGTCGATTCTATAGCGAAGGTGTGATGCCCCGAAATTAATTAATTGTAACTTGGACATTAATTATGTTTATATGATGAATCATGTGTTGATGGATTTATGTGTCGGGTTTTAAGAAGTTAGTATGATTTAATTATGTTATTATTAAATATGAGGAAGATGTGATTTTAGATGAAGTTTAGAGCATTGTTGTAAAATGCTTTTAAAATACCAAGTAGAGTATTTTATGCATCATGTTAAGTTTGGGGTACAATTTTTAATTAAGTTAAAACAACCCCTTTTAAATCCCTCACACATTACTTTAACCCCCCCACTTTACCATTCACCTTTTAAAAATCCCCAAATCACTTCCCAACCCCAAACCCTACCCATTTTCGAATCTCACCAAAAGAGGAGAAGAAAAGTTCCACAAAAACCTTGTTTGTGTGATCTTTGCTAGGATTTGGAGCCTACAAGAGGTATGGAACCATTCCTACAAGTTTTATGATGTTTGGTGTTGATATGGGTTAAGTTTTTAATGTTTTATGTGGGTTTGTTTGGGTATGTGTTGTTTATGGTTGGGGTATGATTTTTGAAGTGTTTTATGTTGGTTTTAGTGGGTTATGTTGTTATTGAAGTTGTGAGGAAGTTTGGTTTTGGGGTGGCATGAGGAAAAGCTTGAAAAATGAGCATTAATGGCGAAAATTCGAAGCACAGCACTCGGCGATCGATCGCCCGTTCTTGGCGATCGATCGCGAGCGTCCAGTGTCCGCCAGTAGCATTTGGCGATCGATCGCCACTTTTGGGCGATCGATCGGCGAGCCTGGCGATCGATCGCGCCAAAAGTGGCGATCGATCGCCAAGAAGGAAATTTTGGCCCCTCGTCCAATGTGATCTCGCGATCGATCGCGCCTGGGCGGCGATCGATTGCGAGCTGTAAGAAAAGTGGATTTTGATATTTTGTGGGATTTTTGGATATTGGACTATATTTAGCTTCTAATATCAATTTGTATGGTTATGTAGAACCATCCCAGGTGCCCACAACATCCAGGAGATAAAGCTCTCCAAATTCTCCACTTTTGGGAATTAAGGTACGTAAGAGACGTACGAGCATCGGACGGTAAACCATACCCTTACATATTATGATGATGTTTAAGATGATGTTTACGATGATGACGTTTAAGATGATGTTATGATGATGATGTCTATGATGATATTTATGATGATGATGTCTATGATGATATTTACGATGATGATGCTTATGATGATGTTACGATGATGATGCTTATGATGATGTTACGATGATGATGCTTATGATGATGTTACGATGATGATGCTTACGATGATGTTACGATGATGATGCTTATGATGATGTTTATGATAATGATGTTTATGAGGACGTCTATAATGACGAAGTTTATGATAAGGTCATACGACGTGTATGATTGGGTAAGACGCCCATGTGGTAAGATGCCACCCAAAGTATGTGAGTGGGTAAGATACCCCCGTGGTAAGATGCCACGCAATGTTTATGTTATGGTAAGACGCCATATGATTGGGTAAGATGCCCACGTGGTAAGATGCCACACGACGATTACGATATGGTAAGATGCCATACAATGGGGTAAGACGCCCTAATATATGAATAAGAGTCAGGGATAACAAAGGAAGTCGAAGGACGACCAATAACCTTTACTTAACTAAGATGTTATGCATTATTGTATGCTTTTATATAATGTTAAGTAAATATGTGTATGCTCATGATGTGTTATCCCTGTAGGTACACTTTTGGACCAAGGGCCTAGGGTCGGGTTGAGGAAGTGAGCTAAAGGGAGCATGATGAACGTAGGATGCAGGATTTTTGATAGTCTCTACTCTAGGAGTAGTGTAAATCTATAGCTTTAACATTCTTTATTGGGAATGTAATTAAATAGCTTTTGAAAACTTTATTTTGGCCTGTAATCTCCTTAGCTCAAGCTACAACCGGAACCCTTAAGAGGTTATAAATGCATGTTCTGTCCAATATATGTGTACTAAATGGTATTAAGGTAGGAAGACCCTACATTAGTGGTATCAGAGCAGTGGTTAGATAACCCGGGAATGAGTGAAGGGTAGCCTTAGCAATAAGTTAACTAGGTGCTTACCTTCGAACATGTTTTGTGCATAAGTTGCATATGAAGTATATGATGTTATGCTAACGTGTTTTGTTTATCTAACGAAGTATTATACGAACTGCTTTTGGATCTTGTTGTTAATCCTTGTGTTGCAGTATGGCAGCAAATGTGGAGGTAGGTGACGCAGTGAGCGTCAATGCAAGTGCGGGGCGTACGAATCCCCTACCCCCGCCAGCTTTTGATGATGAACCGGCCGAACAACAGTTGTTGCCAGGGGAGTTAAGCTTAACTCAGTTTCTTGCTTACCGACCCCCAACTTTTGAGGGAACCGAAACTGGGAACGAGCTGAGGAATGGTTGGAAATGATAGAGCAGATCTTTGTGGCAGCCCCATGTGCGAAGACAGCATGGATACGGTTAGCAGAGTTCGAGTTGGCCAAGAAGGCGCTGATGTGGTGGAAGACCACCGTAGTAGAGCAAGAGGCTCAAGGTCATGAAGTTAACTGGAAAATGCTTTCGAACTCGCTTCCTGAACCGTTATTTCTCGGCTGCAGCACGACAGGCTAAGGAAGATGAATTCACTCACCTCAAGCAAGGTAATATGTCAGTATAAGATTATGCTCTTCAGTTTTGCTCCTTGCTCAGATATGTGCCTCACATTGCCACGAGCACGCAAGCAAAGATGAGGAATTTCATGAAAGGATTGAGGCCGGAGCTATACGATAGGGTGATCACTTATGGCCCTACTTGCTTTGATGATGCACTCTCACGTGCCGAGCTGGCCGAACTAGGAGTGGGTGCATACCCTGATGTCTTACCATCGTCGGCACCCTCTCAGAAATCCACTCCGGATAATTTGAAGCCAAGGAATGATCAGTTCAAGTCAAGGGGGAACTCATCGGCGTCAAGATTCAGTGGTAAGAGGTCTGACAATAGATGGAAAGGGAACCGAAGGAGTGATGCCCCATCTGGAAGGGGGCAGTCTCAAGGAGACAGATCCGGGAAGATCCAATGCACTCTTTGTGGGCAACCACATCCGACGAAAGATTGTGTGGGGTGCTATGTTTGTGGCGACAAGGGCCACTTTGCTAGACAGTGTCCCAACAGGGGAAGTCAACAGGGTTCTGCGGGGAGGCCTGCGGATAGGACAGCACAGCACAGACCCCCATTTGTGCCGCGTCAACATGGAGGTCAGCCCATGGGGCCACCTCAAGGACAAGTCTATGCATTGACAAGGGAGCAAGCTTCAGCGGCTCCGGAGGAGGTTATAGCGGGTACGTGTCTTTTATTTACGCACCCTGCTTTTATATTGATCGACACAGGTGCGTCACACTCTTTTGTGTCAAAAAGTTTGTGGAAAGATACCACATATGCACTTCTTCGTCGCCCACGCCTCTTATAGTCTCGACCCCCGCTGGAAGAAGTATGATTACTGATCGGATCGTCTACAATGGCCTCATTTATTTTGAGGATAAAGAACTAAGATCAGATTTGATTGTTCTGGGAATGTCAGATTTTGACTGCATTCTGGGCATCGACGTTCTGAACAGGTATCAGGCAGTTGTGAACTGCAGACAGAGGACAGTATGGTTCAAATCTGATATGGGAATTCCATGGACGTTCTTGTTGGGATATGCCCTAAGACAAGTCATTAGATGATTGTTTAAGACATACAATGTTTATGGATTTATGAATGGCAATTCATTATTATATATTATTCTTTTAACTGTGCATTGTGAATTAATATATATGTTAATGTCCTTAGAATAATATTGTATTATTCTTAAAGAAGTTCCTAGTCAAGTATTATCATGAAAGGGATAATGATAATACGTAGAGACTAGTATATGTTGATCGATGAATTGTTCATTGATATGAGATATCAAATCAACATATGGGTACATGTTAGAGAACGATGTACTGAACAGACCCACCATGAGAATGCAACATGGATAGTTATATGATCGTCATATGCAATTCTCATAGTGATAATAATGTATGTAATCCTTACGACTTGTGATCATCAGAGATCCCAACATAAGGAGTTATGTATCTTGATATCGTCAAACGTTACCCGTAACAGGGTATACTATAAAGGCGACTATTGGATACACTACGAATTATGTAGAGGGATGTTGACTGATCGAGATAGGATTTGTCCCTCCTATATAACAGGAGATGTGTTTGGCCCTTGATCAAGTGAGAACTAAAATGCATGGCCATGCTCGAATGAGTCGATATGAGATATCGAGCTTAATCGTTTATTCTAGTTCTACTTGGGGATCAAGAAATAGAGATTGAATATACGAGTATGACTATTCCATGACTCGTGTTCAATCTAAACACAAAGGACAAAGGATTAAGTTACATGATTAATATTATCACAAGTTCTAAAGGTTATGTCGAGTCATTGACATTCTCGTAATTTGGGTAGCATCGATGTGTTGCTAGATACCGCTCGATGCTTGCGACATAAAATGAGATTTTATGTCACTGCCAACATTACGAGATCCTATCGGGTCGCACAAAAGATTAAATCGAGAAGGGAAATTAAATTCATGGGATGAATTAAATAATTAAGAGGAGTCTTAATTAATAATCATAAGGATTAATTAAATCATGGGCTTAAGCCCATGAAGCTTTAAGAAAGCCTTTAATTAATCATATTTAATATGATTGCAAGGTTTTTAATTAGAGGACAAGATCAAAAGAACAAAACCTAGCCACCCAAAGGAAGCTCTCGGCCGCACCAAGTTGAACTCTCGGCTCTATCATAGCCGTGTGGTTCTTGGTGGTTTTTGTGGCGATTATTCGATTGTGAATCGAGTTAGCTTTGTGTATCGGTTTAATAACTTGTCTAGCAACTTGTTATTAAACCATCCCTTCACCCGATTTGATCGTGTGGATACCGTTGAGGCAAAACCAATCGAGTTTTGCTATTGACTCGGAGAAGGCGTAGGACGTGGTGCAGCTCCGTGGATTCTGCTTCAAACGCGCTACAAGGGTAAGACTCTTATGTAATTCTCTAATCCGATATGAATCCCTTTGTATAGATCGCTGGTTTGTAATCCAAAATTTTTAATTCCGCTGCGCTGTATGCTCATGGGGTTACTAACAGTGGTATCAGAGCCGTGTACAAGGCTCATATCGGATTTATGTGGTTAAATAGTTTAATCATGTTAGAATTTATATTGCATGCTATTTAAAACTGTATTTTCATATATGATATGGAAAAATCGATTTTGTGAAAATCATCGTATGATAATATATATGATATAATTGACGGATCGAAATATATGATAATTCGTGATCAAAAACCGGAACATTAGCTCGAGTATGGCTCACAGCCGACGCCACCTAGGTGCTAGGGTTTCGAACCCTAGTCACCATGGCTCGGCCGCCGCTTCCAATAGGCTAGGGTTTTGAACCCTAGTCACATAAGCCTCTCGGCCGCCGCTTAAGGGCTAGGGTTCGGACCCTGGCTCGAGCATGGGTCAAGCCGTCGCACTATGTAGGGTTTTGAACTCTATTGGCTCGATAAAGTATTGAAAAAGGTGCAAGTTGGCTCGATAGAATCAACATGGTGCAAGGCGGCTAGGGTTTGGAACCCTAGCAGCGCCGCACCCAAGCCGCCGCATGGACCATGGCTCGGCCATGGGCTAGGGTTTCGAACCCTAGGCCCACTATTGGTCCAGCCGTGGGTTTTGGTTCGAACCATGGTGATTCGTGTTTTAGTCGCTTTAGTTCGTGGCATGTGATGTCCCGAGCGTACGATAATTTTTCAAAAATTATATTACAGTTTTAATTAAAATTAAATTTAAAATGTTTAGAATTTAATTAATTAAATGTTAATGCATGCTTTATGTGTTGTTTGAGCATGGTGCGTGGTTATAGCCCTTTGACCTATTAGATAGGATTTGTGAATGATTGTAATTTATAATACGACCTGCGAGTCGTGCCTCTCTCTATTTTATTCTAAATGTAATCCCTCCCCTATGTTCCCCTCGAATGTGAATCGAGGAATTCTATATCTTGTAAATAGTATAGTTTATTTTATTGATGGTGATCAATGAAGATGGAGCATCGTGCCGGGATGAGGAGGCCATTCACAGATTGGAGCCAAAGGAAGGAGCTTATGAAGTTACCTTAGGTTGACTCATAGGAGTTTCTCATTGGCTTGAGAAACTCATTAGTAGGGGCTATAACCATGTCACGTTTTAATTATGTATGTTGATGCATGATTTATCTTATGTTTTAGTTTGATAATAGTATTACACATATATGTAGATATGTATACAACTATATGTAGTGGACATATTTTAAATTATCAAATTAATCATGAGATCAATAAATCCCTCTAAAATATTAAGTTTTAGATGCCTTCCAAATAAAAGTACTCGTCAATAACTTCGATTGTACATGTGTGAGTTTGCCAAAGCAAAGCACCGTGGCAATCTTAGTAAGGCGCGAAAGGATAAAAGTGATATCCGTTATACTTTAATTGGGTACGATTTAACTAGGTTATCTCAATAGGATTGGGAACCTAGAGGCATGGGTTGGATTTTAATTCATTTGATGAATTGAACAAAGCGTTGTTCGTCCAACTATCCAAGAATTATATGTGATGTAATTGACAAAGTGTTGTCTACCTAAATAACCGAGTCTTGGGCGATTAGCCAAAGCTAACTCAAGATTAAGTGAAATATGGATCTTGGCCCACTAAAAGTTTCGAGGGTTGATATTTTTCAAACAAAATAGTGGGAGTATCATTTAATATAAGACCATGTTAAATGATTTAAATCATAAACTTATTTTGCATATTTATATTGTAGATATCCATGGCAACTAACAACGTTACTAGCACTTTATCACTGCGATCGGTCCTTGAGATGGACAAATTAAATGGGACGAATTTCCTAGACTGGCATAGGAACTTGAGGATAGTCCTCAAACAAGAAAAGAAACAATATGTCCTAGTGGAACCCTTACTCGCTGAAGAACCTCCCCTAACAGCTACAAGAGCTGAAAAAGATGCTTACAAGAAGCATCAGAGTGACGCACTTGATGTTGGGTGCCTCATGCTTGCCACCATGAACTCTGAGCTTCAGAAGCAACATGAGGAAATGGAGGCGTTCGATATGATCGAACACTTAAAGCAGTTGTACCAACAGCAAGCTAGACAAGAGAGGTATGACGTCTCTAAAGCGTTATTCCAGTGCAGGATGGTAGAGGGAAGCTTAGTTGGAACTCATGTGCTCAAGATGATTGGGTACATTGAGAATCTGGACAAGCTAGGTTTTCCATTGGACCAAGAGTTGGCCACCGATGTAATCTTGCAATCGTTGCCGGAGAGCTTCAGTCAATTTGTAGTAAATTACAATATGACTGATATGGAAAAGACTCTGCCCCAGTTGCTTGGTATGTTGAGAACATATGAAGCAAATACTAAGAAGACTAAGGCCACAAATGTCCTTATTGTGAATAAAGGCAAAGGAAGGGCCAAAGCTAAAGGCAACAAGAAAGCAAAGAAGGTCTTTGCTAAATCTAAGCCAAAGTCTCATGCACTGAAACCAAAGGGAGGGATAGCAAAGGAAGGGAACTGTTTCCATTGCGGTGAGACCGGCCATTGGAAAAGAAACTGCAAAGTATATCTGGAGGATCTAAAGAAAGGAAGTGTGACTTCCGCTTCAGGTATTTTTGTTATAGAAGTCAATTTATCTACTTCTTCATCATGGGTATTAGATACTGGATGTGGATCTCACATTTGTGTAAATGTGCAGGATCTCAAAAGGAGTAGGACATTGGCGAAAGGTGAAGTTGATCTCCGAGTTGGAAATGGAGCAAGAGTTGCTGCATTAGCTATAGGAGATTATCATTTAGCTTTACCTTCTGGTTTATCATTGATTTTGAAAGACTGTTATTTTGTGCCTTCAATTACTAAAAACATTATTTCTATTTCTTGTTTAGACAAGTATGGTTTTTCATTTATAATAAAGGACAATTGTTGTTCTATTTATTTAAATGATATGTTTTATGCTAGTGCACAAATGGTGAATGGTCTTTATGTATTAAATCTTGATATGCCTATCTATAACATAAATACTAAAAGGATTAAAAATAATGATTGTAATCCGACTTATCTCTGGCACTGTCGCTTGGGCCACATAAACGAGAACCGCATATCTAAACTTCATAAGGATGGAGTATTAGATTCATTTGATTTTGAATCATATGAAACATGCGAATCTTGTTTAATGGGCAAGATGACTAAAGCCCCTTTCAAGGGACATGTTGAAAGGGCAAATGTTTTATTGGGACTAATACATAGTGATGTATGTGGACCAATAAGTACGCAAGCTAGAGGTGGTTTTCAATACTTCGTTACATTTACTGATGACCTCAGTAGATATGGGTATGTGTACCTAATGAAACATAAACATGAAACCTTTGAAAAGTTCAAAGATTTCAAGAATGAAGTACAAAACCAACTTGGCAAAAGTATCAAAATCCTTCGATCAGATCGAGGAGGAGAATACTTAAGCCAAGAGTTTCATGACTATCTAAAGGAGTGTGGGATAGTCCCACAACTCACTCCTCCGTATACTCCACAATGGAATGGTGTATCCGAGAGGAGAAATCGAACCTTGTTAGACATGGTTAGATCAATGATGAGTCATGCAGATCTTCCGATATCGTTTTGGGGACACGCTCTAGAAACAGCAATTTTCTTACTGAACCGTGTTCCATCTAAATCAGTGGAAAAGACACCATATGAGATATGGACTGGGAAGCGTCCTAGTATGTCTTTTATGAAGATTTGGGGTTGTGAGGCTTTCGTTAGACGTCACGCCACTAACAAACTTGGACCCAAATCTGATAAGTGTTTATTTGTGGGGTATCCTAAGGAAACGAAAGGGTACTATTTCTATTATCCCACCGAGAACAAAGTAGTTGTTACTCGGACTGGTGTATTTCTTGAAAGAGAATTTATTTCTAGAAAAACCAGTGGGAGAAAAATAGAACTTAGTGAAGTTCAACCACAAGAAAACACTGAAGCTGAGATTGAGATGGAAACAGAGCAGGCACCACAAGCTATTGTGGAAGAAGTACCTGCTCAAGAGACACAAGCCCAGCGTAGGTCTGTAAGAGAACACCGGGAGCCACAGAGATATGGATTTCTTGTGACTCAACAAGGTGACTTACTACTTATTGATGAGGATGAGCCGTCATCTTATCAACAAGCTATTATGGGCAATGATTCTGAGAAATGGCAAGAGGCCATGAAATCTGAGATGGAATCCATGTATGCAAACCAAGTATGGACTTTGGTTGATCCACCTGAAGGGGTACGACCCATAGGGTGCAAATGGATTTTCAAGAAAAAGACCGATATGGATGGTAACGTACAAACCTATAAAGGTCGGCTGGTTGCAAAAGGATTCAAACAAATTCATGGTATTGACTATGATGAAACCTTTTCACCAGTGGCCATGGTTAAATCCATAAGGATCTTACTTGCAATAGCTGCATTTCATGATTATGAAATCTGGCAGATGGATGTCAAAACAGCTTTCCTTAATGGAAATCTGCTCGAGGATGTGTACATGACACAGCCCGAGGGTTTTGTCGATCCAAAGGATGCTGGAAAGATATGCAAGCTACAACGATCCATTTATGGATTGAAGCAAGCTTCTCGGAGTTGGAATCTTCGTTTTGATGATGCAATCAAAGAGTTTGGTTTTATCAAAAATGAAGATGAACCTTGTGTCTACAAGAAGGTCAGTGGGAGCGTAATCATTTTCCTAGTGTTGTATGTAGATGACATACTTCTTATTGGAAATGATATCCCTGCCTTGCAATCTGTAAAGATTTGGCTAGGGAACTGCTTTTCGATGAAAGATTTAGGAGAAGCCACCTATGTATTAGGAATCAAGATCTATAGAGACAGATCGAGAAGGCTTCTTGGTCTAAGTCAAAGTACGTACATAGACAAGGTGCTTAAAAGGTTTAGCATGCAAGAATCCAAGAAAGGATTCGTGCCTATGACACATGGTATTTATCTCTCGAAGGAACAGTGTCCTTCAACACCAGATGAGAGACAACGCATGAGTAAGATTCCATACGCGTCAGCTATTGGATCTATCATGTATGCCATGATATGTACTCGTCCCGATGTATCTTATGCTTTGAGCATGACGAGCAGATATCAAGTTGATCCAGGTGAAGGTCACTGGATTGCTGTCAAGAATATCCTGAAGTACTTGAGAAGGACTAAGGATACATTCTTGATTTATGGAGGTGAGGAAGAGCTCAATGTAATGGGTTACACTGATGCTAGCTTCCAAACCGACAAAGATGATTTTCGATCGCAATCTGGATATGTGTATTGCCTAAATGGGGGTGCTGTGAGCTGGAAGAGTTCAAAGCAAGAAACAGTAGCCGATTCTACAACGGAAGCTGAGTATATTGCTGCCTCGGATGCAGCAAAGGAAGCTGTTTGGATGAGGAAGTTCATTTCTGAACTTGAAGTGGTGCCTAGCATTAAAGATCCGATAGAACTCTATTGTGACAACAATGGAGCGATCACATTGGCTAAGGAACCAAGATCTCACCAAAGATCCAAGCACATACTTAGGCGTTTCCATTTCATTCGAGAAATCGTTGAAAGGGGAGATGTTAAAATATGCAAAGTACCAACTGATGATAATGTATCTGACCCATTGACGAAGCCGCTGTCACAGCAGAAGCATGATCGTCATACTCGATCTCTAGGCATTAGGTATATGTCTGAGTGGTCTTAGTGCAAGTGGGAGATTTGTTGGGATATGCCCTAAGACAAGTCATTAGATGATTGTTTAAGACATACAATGTTTATGGATTTATGAATGTCAATTCATTATTATATATTATTATTTTAACTGTGCATTGTGAATTAATATATATGTTAATGTCCTTAGAATAATATTGTATTATTCTTAAAGAAGTTCCTAGTCAAGTATTATCATGAAAGGGATAATGATAATACGTAGAGACTAGTATATGTTGATCGATGAATTGTTCATTGATATGAGATATCAAATCAACATATGGGTACATGTTAGAGAACGATGTACTGAACAGACCCACCATGAGAATGCAACATGGATAGTTATATGATCGTCATATGCAATTCTCATAGTGATAATAATGTATGTAATCCTTACGACTTGTGATCATCAGAGATCCCAACATAAGGAGTTATGTATCTTGATATCGTCAAACGTTACCCGTAACAGGGTATACTATAAAGGCGACTATTGGATACACTACGAATTATGTAGAGGGATGTTGACTGATCGAGATAGGATTTGTCCCTCCTATATAACAGGAGATGTGTTTGGCCCTTGATCAAGTGAGAACTAAAATGCATGGCCATGCTCGAATGAGTCGATATGAGATATCGAGCTTAATCGTTTATTCTAGTTCTACTTGGGGATCAAGAAATAGAGATTGAATATACGAGTATGACTATTCCATGACTCGTGTTCAATCTAAACACAAAGGACAAAGGGATTAAGTTACATGATTAATATTATCACAAGTTCTAAAGGTTATGTCGAGTCATTGACATTCTCGTAATTTGGGTAGCATCGATGTGTTGCTACATACCGCTCGATGCTTGTGACATAAAATGAGATTTTATGTCACTGCCAACATTACGAGATCCTATCGGGTCGCACAAAAGATTAAATCGAGAAGGGAAATTAAATTCATGGGATGAATTAAATAATTAAGAGGAGTCTTAATTAATAATCATAAGGATTAATTAAATCATGGGCTTAAGCCCATGAAGCTTTAAGAAAGCCTTTAATTAATCATATTTAATATGATTGCAAGGTTTTTAATTAGAGGAGAAGATCAAAAGAACAAAACCTAGCCACCCAAAGGAAGCTCTCGGCCGCACCAAGTTGAACTCTCGGCTCTATCATAGCCGTGTGGTTCTTGGTGGTTTTTGTGGCGATTATTCGATTGTGAATCGAGTTAGCTTTGTGTATCGGTTTAATAACTTCTCTAGCAACTTGTTATTAAACCATCCCTTCACCCGATTTGATCGTGTGGATACCGTTGAGGCAAAACCAATCGAGTTTTGCTATTGACTCGGAGAAGGCGTAGGACGTGGTGCAGCTCCGTGGATTCTGCTTCAAACGCGCTACAAGGGTAAGACTCTTATGTAATTCTCTAATCCGATATGAATCCCTTTGTATAGATCGCTGGTTTGTAATCCAAAATTTTTAATTCCGCTGCGCTGTATGCTCATGGGGTTACTTACAGTTCTATGGGGATGGTTCTCGCTCAAAGATTCCATTGATATCTGCTGTCAAGATGGCACAGTTATTGGAACGAGGCCATACAGGATATCTCATATATGCCGTTGACGTTACGGGAAAGAAAGAAGAAGTAAAAGTTGAGGATGTGCCCGTAGTGGCGGAGTTTCCTGATGTCTTTCCGGAGGAGATTCCCGGATTCCCACCGACGAGAGAGGTCGAGTTTGGGATCGAGTTATTACCGGGGACGTCTGCCATTTCTCGTGCCCCTTATAGGATGGCACCAGCGGAGCTAAGGGAATTAAAGATTCAGTTGCAAGAGCCCCTTGATAAAGGCTATATACGCCCTAGCGTATTGCCCTGGGGAGCACCAGTTTTATTTGTGAAGAAGAAAGATGGTTCGATGCGTTTGTGCATCGATTATAGACAACTGAACAAAGCTACAGTGAAGAATAAGTACCCACTCCCGAGGATCGATGATTTGTTTGATCAGTTGCAGGGTACGAGGCTCTACATTAAGATCGATCTGAGGTCGGGGTACCATCAGATTCGAGTAAGAGAAGAGGATGTCCAGAAGACAGCCTTCAGGACTAGGTATGGGCACTATGAATTCCTAGTCATGCCTTTTGGGGTGACAAATGCCCCAGCTGTTTTCATGAGTTTGATGAACAAGGTGTTCCAACCATTTTTGGACCAATTCGTCATAGTTTTCATTGACGATATACTCATCTACTCTCGGACCGAAGAAGATCATGTACGGCACTTGAGGACAGTACTTCAAATCCTTAGGGATCATCAGTTGTATGCAAAGCTTAGCAAGTGCGAGTTCTGGTTAGACAGCGTGGTATTCCTAGGCCATGTCATATCTAGCCAAGGGATATCTGTGGATCCCAGGAAGATTGAAGCTGTGATGGAGTGGGCAGCACCCACTTCTGTACCCGAAATACGGAGTTTTCTTGGCTTAGCAGGTTATTACCGACGTTTTGTCGAGGGATTTTCTAAGATCGCTAAGCCATTGACACAGCTGACTCAGAAAGGAGTCCCATTCTTTTGGTCCGAAGCTTGTGAGGAAAGCTTCCAAGAATTGAAGCGTCGTTTGACGACAGCGCCAGTGTTGGTGATTCCGTCTGAGGATAAGAGGTTTGCCTTGTACACGGATGCATCATTGCAGGGATTGGGCTGCGTATTGATGCAAGACAGACAAGTGGTAGCCTATGCTTCGGGACAGTTGAAGCCTCATGAGACCAGGTACCCAGTCCATGATCTGGAACTGGCGGCTATCATCTTCGCCTTGAAGATTTGGCGTCATTATCTTTATGGTACTACGTTTACCATCTTTACGGACCATAAGAGCCTAAAGTTTCTATTCACCCAGGCTGAACTTAATATGAGGCAAAGAAGGTGGATGGATTTACTCAAAGACTATGACTGCGAGATTGAGTACCATCCCGGTAA
The DNA here is from genome assembly GCA_907163345.1 of Haberlea rhodopensis. Taxonomy (NCBI): domain Eukaryota; kingdom Viridiplantae; phylum Streptophyta; class Magnoliopsida; order Lamiales; family Gesneriaceae; genus Haberlea; species Haberlea rhodopensis. The sequence continues at coordinate 90,830 of CAJQUN010000793.1, read as the reverse complement.
AGCAAATTTGATAGCAGACGCCTTAAGTCGGAAGGTGAAGAGTACTGCTGAGGATGTTATGTGTTTATCAGCTTAGATGACCTCCTATTGCCAACTGGGCTATGACTTCGATGTGGACACGTCGCCGGTGCGAGTGTCGACCTTATTGGCCGAGCCAGACGTATTTGAGGCTGATGATGAAGTGCAGAGATGGTCATCGATAGCACTTCGAGGTCAGCCAACAAAGTTTAGTGTGGCTGAAGATGACTCTTTAAGATTGGGCAACCGATGGGTGGTCCCAAACGCGCCGGGATTGCGTAAAGGAATTTTAGAACGGGCCCATAGTAGCCGGTTCAGTATCCACCCCGGAGGAAGAAAGATGTATAGGGACCTAAGTGGTCAATTCTGGTGGAGACGCATGAAGCGTGATGTGACCAGCTTCGTTAAGAGATGTTTGATCTGCCAACAAGTAAAGGCGGAAAGGCAGAGGCCTGGCGGCGAGCTGAAGAGCTTGGATGTACCTAAGTGGAAGTGGGAACATATATCTATGGACTTCGTGACCCACTTGCCAAGGTCGGCCTCTGGATTTGATGCGATCTGGGTGATCGTAGATAGACTGACGAAAGTAGCTCATTTCATCCCTTACAGTATGACTTTCACGTATCTAAAGATGGCCCAATTGTATGTTCGGGATGTAGTGAGGTTGCATGGGATTCCAGTCTCGATCGTGTCTGACAGAGACCCAAGGTTTACTTCTCATTTCTGGGAAGGTCTCCAGACAGCTTTGGGCACCGAGGTGAGACTGAGTACAGCTTATCACCCTCAGACTGATGGTCAAACGGAGCGTACTATTCAGACGCTCGAAGATATGCTGAGGGCATGTGTTTTGGAGTTTGATACTCCGTGGCAAGAATCTATACCTCTGGTAGTGTTCTCCTACAATAACAGCTACCAGGCGAGCATTCAAATGGCCCCTTTTGAAGCTCTGTACGGACGACGATGTAGGTCACCGCTGTATTGGGAGGACTTGACGAGTAAAGCGGTCGGAGGACCGGATATGATTAAGGACATGGAGGAAAAGATTAAGATAATACGCTTAAAGATGAAAGCGGCCCAAGATAGGCAAGCAGCCTATGCAAATAAGCGGCGACGGCCGCTAGAATTTCAAGTGGGAGACAAGGTCTTCTTGAAAATCTCACCCTTCAGGGGTGTTGTTCGATTTGGTATGCGGGGGAAGTTATCCCCGAGGTATGTTGGACCGTATGAGGTGTTATAGCGTATCGGCACTTTGGCTTACCGATTGGCCTCTACCGCCGTCCTTATCTGGAATTCATGATGTCTTCCATGTTTCTATGTTGAGAAAGTATGAGCCAGATCCGTCTCATGTTTTACAGCCTACTGAAGTGCAGTTAGACTCGGATGTATCCTACGTTGAACGACCGGTCAAAATTCTGGATCGTGAGGATCGCAGACTACGAAGTAAAGTTATACCGATGGTCAAAGTTCAGTGGGATCGTCGGGGTGTCGAGGAGGCTACGTGGGAGACGGAGCGGCATATGATGCAGCACTACCCGGAACTATTTTCTGGTATGGTTTATGTTTAGTTTCTTTTGGGTAAGTGCATGCGATTTCGAGGACGAAATCTTGTAAGTAGGGGAGTAATGTGATGCCCCGAAATTAATTAATGGTAACTTGGACATTAATTATGTTTATATGATGAATCATGTGTTGATGGATTTATGTGTCGGGTTTTAAGAAGTTAGTATGATTTAATTATGTTATTATTAAATATGAGGAAGATGTGATTTTAGATGAAGTTTAGAGCATTGTTGTAAAATGCTTTTAAAATACCAAGTAGAGTATTTTATGCATCATGTTAAGTTTGGGGTACAATTTTTAATTAAGTTAAAACAACCCCTTTTAAATCTCTCACACATCGCTTTAACACCCCACTTTACCATTCACCTTTTAAAAATCCCCAAATCACTTCCCAACCCCAAACCCTACCCATTTTCGAATCTCACCAAAAGAGGAGAAGAAAAGTTCCACAAAAACCTTGTTTGTGTGATCTTTGCTAGGATTTGGAGCCTACAAGAGGTATGGAACCATTCCTACAAGTTTTATGATGTTTGGTGTTGATATGGGTTAAGTTTTTAATGTTTTATGTGGGTTTGTTTGGGTATGTGTTGTTTATGGTTGGGGTATGATTTTTGAAGTGTTTTATGTTGGTTTTAGTGGGTTATGTTGTTATTGAAGTTGTGAGGAAGTTTGGTTTTGGGGTGGCATGAGGAAAAGCTTGAAAAATGAGCATTAATGGTGAAAATTCGAAGCACAGCACTCGGCGATCGATCGCCCGTTCTTGGCGATCGATCGCGAGCGTCCAGTGTCCGCCAGTAGCATTTGGCGATCGATCGCCACTTTTGGGCGATCGATCGGCGAGCCTGGCGATCGATCGCGCCAAAAGTGGCGATCGATCGCCAAGAAGGAAATTTTGGCCCCTCGTCCAGTGTGATCTCGCGATCGATCGCGCCTGGGCGGCGATCGATCGCGAGCTGTAAGAAAAGTGGATTTTGATATTTTGTGGGATTTTTGGATATTGGACTATATTTAGCTTCTAATATCAATTTGTATGGTTATGTAGAACCATCCCAGGTGCCCACAACATCCAGGAGATAAAGCTCTCCAAATTCTCCACTTTTGGGAATTAAGGTACGTAAGAGACGTACGAGCATCGGACGGTAAACCATACCCTTACATATTATGATGATGTTTAAGATGATGTTTACGATGATGACGTTTAAGATGATGTTATGATGATGATGTCTATGATGATATTTATGATGATGATGTCTATGATGATATTTACGATGATGATGCTTATGATGATGTTACGATGATGATGCTTATGATGATGTTACGATGATGATGCTTATGATGATGTTACGATGATGATGCTTACGATGATGTTACGATGATGATGCTTATGATGATGTTTATGATAATGATGTTTATGAGGACGTCTATAATGACGAAGTTTATGATAAGGTCATACGACGTGTATGATTGGGTAAGACGCCCATGTGGTAAGATGCCACCCAACGTATGTGAGTGGGTAAGATACCCCCGTGGTAAGATGCCACGCAATGTTTATGTTATGGTAAGACGCCATATGATTGGGTAAGATGCCCACGTGGTAAGATGCCAGACGACGATTACGATATGGTAAGATGCCATACAATGGGGTAAGACGCCTTAATATATGAATAAGAGTCAGGGATAACAAAGGAAGTCAAAGGACGACCAATAACCTTTACTTAACTAAGATGTTATGCATTATTGTATGCTTTTATATAATGTTAAGTAAATATGTGTATGCTCATGATGTGTTATCCCTGTAGGTACACTTTTGGACCAAGGGCCTAGGGTCGGGTTGAGGAAGTGAGCTAAAGGGAGCATGATGAACGTAGGATGCAGGATTTTTGATAGTCTCTACTCTAGGAGTAGTGTAAATCTATAGCTTTAACATTCTTTATTGGGAATGTAATTAAATAGCTTTTGAAAACTTTATTTTGGCCTGTAATCTCCTTAGCTCAAGCTACAACCGGAACCCTTAAGAGGTTATAAATGCATGTTCTGTCCAATATATGTGTACTAAATGGTATTAAGGTAGGAAGACCCTACAGAGGGATTGTGCCGCTATGTACTCAGCACAGGATTTTGCCGCCTTCGAGCGATGGGTGCTGATTTTGTACTATTATCGAGCGACGGAGACAGGTATACCGCTATATTGTTAGCGATGAGGTATGAGATATTGCTATTCTATTAGCTTTATTGTAGCTGGCATGCGTTGATATACATGTTTTATTATGCCTATTTTACTAGCATGATAGTGGATGACATACGCTGATGTACATGTATCGTCACTAGTTGGCAATGCCTTAGATGCCATGAGTTGGCATGTGTCGTCACATGATGAAGATGACGATGGTGTAGGAGATGTCTTATTAGACATGCATCATCGTTACGATGATCGATGCGTTGAGTATACGTATTCAGTAGGTATGCCTTGGGTGCCAAGTGGTTTGTGCGGCACCGATTGACGTGACCCTTATACCGAGCGGGTTGCTCGAGGAATGGTTGGATGCGCTGTATATGTAATTGTACCGCTGCTTACGTTTGGGGTGATTATATTACGAGTGGTGATACCCTTGAGGTATGCTCGTTGGAATGGCTTTTGGCCATGTGATTTGACGACAGGAGTAATCATGGAGGAAAGTACTCGCTTTCTGTCGATGTGACATGTGGTAGACATGGTCACACCACCCTTGAGGGTGTAGGATGGTGTGATGCCCCGAAATTAATTAATGGTAACTTGGACATTAATTATGTTTATATGATGAATCATGTGTTGATGGATTTATGTGTCGGGTTTTAAGACGTTAGCATGATTTAATTATGTTATTATTAAATATGAGGAAGATGTGATTTTAGATGAAGTTTAGAGCATTGTTGTAAAATGCTTTTAAAATACCAAGTAGAGTATTTTATGCATCATGTTAAGTTTGGGGTACAATTTTTAATTAAGTTAAAACAACCCCTTTTAAATCCCTCACACATCACTTTAACCCCCCACTTTACCATTCACCTTTTAAAAATCCCCAAATCACTTCCCAACCCCAAACCCTACCCATTTTCGAATCTCACCAAAAGAGGAGAAGAAAAGTTCCACAAAAACCTTGTTTGTGTGATCTTTGCTAGGATTTGGAGCCTACAAGAGGTATGGAACCATTCCTACAAGTTTTATGATGTTTGGTGTTGATATGGGTTAAGTTTTTAATGTTTTATGTGGGTTTGTTTGGGTATGTGTTGTTTATGGTTGGGGTATGATTTTTGAAGTGTTTTATGTTGGTTTTAGTGGGTTATGTTGTTATTGAAGTTGTGAGGAAGTTTGGTTTTGGGGTGGCATGAGGAAAAGCTTGAAATGAGCATCGAGGCACAGCACTCGGCGATCGATCGCCCGTTCTTGGCGATCGATCGCGAGCGTCCAGTGTCCGCCAGTAGCATTTGGCGATCGATCGCCACTTTTGGGCGATCGATCGGCGAGCCTGGCGATCGATCGCGCCAAAAGTGGCGATCGATCGCCAAGAAGGAAATTTTGGCCCCTCGTCCAGTGTGATCTCGCGATCGATCGCGCCTGGGCGGCGATCGATCGCGAGCTGTAAGAAAAGTGGATTTTGATATTTTGTGGGATTTTTGGATATTGGACTATATTTAGCTTCTAATATCAATTTGTATGGTTATGTAGAACCATCCCAGGTGCCCACAACATCCAGGAGATAAAGCTCTCCAAATTCTCCACTTTTGGGAGTTAAGGTACGTAAGAGACGTACGAGCATCGGACGGTAAACCATACCCTTACATATTATGATGATGTTTAAGATGATGTTTACGATGATGACGTTTAAGATGATGTTATGATGATGATGTCTATGATGATATTTATGATGATGATGTCTATGATGATATTTACGATGATGATGCTTACTGATGATGTTACGATGATGATGCTTACGATGATGTTACGATGATGATGCTTATGATGTCTATGATGATGCTTACGATGATGATATATATAGTAATGCTCGTACGTCGCACGTACCTTAAATCTCCTGAAGTCCGAGCCAAGCCTTGCTCGAGTTCCATGCCCCGAGGAATGATGTGCTAACACGATAAATAATTCACAATTATTTACGAACATGTAACCTATGCTCAAGCACACCCATATCCCTCACAACATTGTCAATACACGACAATTATCCTCTTAAAAGACCCGGGGCAGGGTACATGCAGGGAAGGAAATAAATGAGACAATCGAAATTTGTTCAAGAATGCCCTACAAAAATCGAACCTTAATCTCACAATTTCGAACCCAATAAAATACCATAATTCATCTAAAATGTCAATTAAGCTATCTAAGCAAGAATCAACATCCCTTGACAAAAACTCCCCATTTTTCGAATTCAACCCCCTTAAAATCGAACCCAAACAAGCCTTTAAATCCCAACTCTTAAAATTCTTCAAATTTGAACCAAAGCTTCTCAATTCGATCTCAATCAAGCATCATAATACTCTTAAAACATGCAATAATCGATCAATTGCACAAAATAATACCCCTGCCAAAAACCCCCAAATTTTCGAAATCAAACCCTACAATTTCGAAAATAATTTCGAACCAAAATCACCAAAATAAGCAGGGAAATGCACGAAAAAGAAGAACAAGGGGTAAGGGAGATTACCCAACGAAAATCGGAAGCAAAATCGTTCAAAATCCTAACTTTTGGGGATCGACGCCTACCAGCCAAATCCGACTTCCACACGCGACGAAACTTCCAATTGGCAGAGGGGAAAGGAGCGCCTCGTCGAGACGAAGCCGTGGGTAGGTCGCACGCGCCGATCGGCGGCCGGACGGCGGCGGACGAAGCGCCTGAAGCGGCGGCAGCTGTAGCAGACGGGATCTCGCGCGCGGGAGAGAGAGAGAGAAGAAATTGGGCTGAAATGGAAATTTATGACAAATTTTGGGTTCAATTGGTATTTATAGCAAAAATACCCCGAAAAATTAATAGCCCCACAAATACATCATGATTCCTTAAAAATCATCTGTTTTCAAAAACTCTCTCTCTAACTCCAAAACCCCCTACCGGTGCTCACACAGCACCCGAGATTCCGAGACACATCAAAAACCCAACTCTTAGGTTTTACACCGTAATGTGAATACAATCTCAACCTCTGGATCCAACGATCCCAACTGCCCAAATAAACGAGCCCAGAAGGCCCAACACCTCTCTTAAATTTCAAATCGCCACGTAAAACCACTTTAGAGATTATTAATACTCCGGGATTAACACCTATAATCCCTGGTCATCACAATATCCCCCACTAAAAGAATTTCGTCCTCGAAATTAGCACTGGTGTATCATGTAACACCCAGGCTACACAACAACATGAAGCCATAACCTCGATTCCTGACCATATCAGAATCGTATTAATAAACGCGAGGATACTTACCTCTCATCTAACTCTGAAACAGAGCGACATACCAAAACCAACATATCACCCAAGATGGTAAAACGTACCTCGATGCGGGTCATCCCAAAAGTCAGTCCCTCATGACTGCGAATCAACCAATACTTACGACTGTAGATCGGACAGTCCTCCTTCGATCTAATATAACAGTACGAACACGTCCTGAATGACACCTCAACCGTAAGAACGTTGACCTCGTGTCAAACTCTGGAGTGGAGTAGACTTCCAAATCCATCATAACGTCAAAGAGCGTCAGCACAACTCAACGCTAACAGTCCAAAAGCAGTTAGTCAACTGAAACTGCAAGGATTCGAATCGCTCTTGATTCTATCGTAGATATCATCCAATGATATTTTACTATGACTTACGATGTCTAACATACATCGTTACGAGGGAAACACTAGTGCAACCACGGTGTACACATATCAAACCTGGTTTCCACTTTCAAACTTCCTCCATCGAAGGAGTAGTCGCCTCATTGCAACTTAATTTGGGCAACTCACGGCCACAAATTAAAACAAAAGACATCTCACAAGATGTCCACCTCCGGATGTTCCAAGAATCACGTCTTGATCATAAATAACAACCGAGACTCCGCAGAGTTTAAAATTCTTAAGGGGCATGCAATAAACCCATTGCATCCTCAACGCTTGTGTCGTCAGCGACACTCAACCAATCCGAAATCCTGCCATCCCTTGAAAATCCTCGGATTTAACAATCCAAACTTGGGAAGGCTGTCGCATAACTCGAAGGAAAACACCAACAAGGGAAGTACCTTAACCCTCACAAGAAAATCCCTCCTCAAGGGAGTCAACTAACTTCACGATCATTCCTCATAATCATCGTGCCATGGAGATTCCCAATCTCAAGGTGTTCCATATCTCATCAGAGATTTAACCCTCCTAAAATAGCATAACTCTATGCTTAACAGAGAGGAAATCAATAACTGGCATCCGTATACTCACCGGTATACCTGCCTAAGCACTGATGTCGCATGCATACTCAATGCACTCGGCTCGGGTATCTACCACATATCCCTAAGCCCCAAACACAACCGTCAATTCTGAGTCATTCCTTACTCAGTGGAGGATGAAAATCGACGATTAACAATACACGGTGTGATTCCCAAAATCAACACCACTTGCACCAACTTACCGAATCTTTCAAGATTCCCAAATAGGTATAATACTACCTCCTTCCTCGCAAGGGAAACGCCATCGAACTCGAGATCCACAAGTCTCGAACCATCGTTCGGAAAAACTGGATACAATAACACCCATTGTATCCCAATACACGGGTTCCTTTAGATTGAGTCAATAACAACCTGATGACTCTCTTGTTGGTACTCCAACATCCTGAGCTGTCCCAGACAAGTCTCCAAGATTAAACATAAACGTATACACGTTTCAGCGAGGCACGCACAACCTCAAATGATGTGGTGACTACTAGAGTCCACCACGATCCACATCGCATCACCTTACGATTTGCCAAACTTGGTTCCAACGAGCAGTGTAACGGCTCTAGCAAGCCCATCATGGTGCTACACACACGCGGCAGACAACCTAGTCTCTGCCTCTTTAGGTTTACCTCAAACCTACCAATAAGACGGACGTTTCCACATGGTATAACATACTATGGGAAGAAAACTCAATAGAGTAGTGGGTCTTTATCCAACACTCCTCAATGCCGATACCCTGGACACTCCAATGTCCCTATGTACTTAACATAACCTGATCCTACTCCCTTAGGACACATCCTACACCCTCAAGGGTGGTGTGATCATGTCTACCACATGTCACATCGACAGAAAGCGAGTAATTTCCTCCACGATTACTCCTATCGTCAAAAACATGGCCAAAAAGCCAATCCAACGAGCATACTTCTAGGGTATCACCACTCGTAATATGATCCCCCAATCGTAAGTTGCGGTACAATCACATGTACAGCGCATCCAACCATTCCTCGAGCAATCCGCTCGGTATAAGGGTCACGTCCATCGGTGTCGCACACACCACCTTGTGCCCAGTACTGGCACCCAAGGCATACCACAGAATACGTATACTCAACGCATCGATCATCGTAACGATGATGCATGTCTAATAAGACATCTCCTACACCATCTTCATCGTCATCCCGTGACGACACATGCCAACTCATGGCATCTAAAACATTGCCCACTAGTGACGATACATGTACATCAGCGTATGTCATCCACTATCATGCTAGTAAAATAGGCATAATAAAACATGTATATCAATGCATGCCAGCTACAATAAAGCTAATAAAATAGCAATATCTCATACCTCATCGCTAGTGATATAGCGTCATACCTGTCTCCGTCGCTCAATAATAGTGCGTAATCAGCACCCATCGCTCGAAGGCGGCAAAAATCCTGTGCTGAGTACATAGCGGCAAGATCCCTCGCTATAGAATCGACGGTATGACACCTCGTCAGATAATAAGTGGCATGAAACCTCGCTATACCCTGAGCATGAATCATCGTCCACATAGTAGCGGAAAGAGGCATCGCTATCAATACACCTGGCGGAATGAACCATCGCCAATAGATATAGCGGAATGAACCATCGCTATAAATACACCTGGCGGAATGAACCATCGCCAATCAATATAGCGGAATGAACCATCGCTATCAATACACCTGGCGGAATGAACCATCGCCAATAGATATAGCGGAATGAACCATCGCTATCAATAAACCTCGAATTGAGTCACTTATCAGTAGTGTATTTCAATGCTTCTCACTACTCCATATAAGCGGAATCCTTCCTCGCTTCATATGGACCTTAGCGCAAGCATTGAAATCCTCACTAGGATAACCTGGACTCGTGAAATATCAATAGTGCATTTCAATGCTTCTCACCACTCCATATAAGCGGAATCCTTCCTCGCTTCATATGGACTTTAGTGTAAGCATTGAAATCCTCACTTTATATTTCACAATATACATATGCAAAACAATGCGTATCAACATGTATCATATCATAATGCACTATCTTATGCATACCTTGATTTACCTTGTGTTAAATGACTAACCACGTAATACATGTTGCCCTTGGGATGCCCGTACATATGTATAATCATCATTCCTTTTCGTATTCCTTATTTCCTGTAACCTGCAACCATCAGGGTTAACAACAATAGCCATATACGCTATGCATCAACATTCAATACATAATAAAAACGCATTATATGAATGTATGGATATGCAATGTCATGACATTCTTTTTCCTTAAATCCTTATTTCATCCTGAGCCCTTATCATTAGTACATTTTAATGCTTCTTGCTACTCCAGGAAAGCGGAATTCTTCCTCGCTTCCACTGGACTTTAGCGTTGCTACTCCATGTAAGCGGGATTCTTCATCGCTTCCAATGGACTTTAGCGTTGCTACTCCATATAAGCGGGACTCTTCATCGCTTCATATGGACTTTAGCATAAGCCATTAAAATCCTTACTAAGATAACTTTGACTCGTGAAATACACCTCTTATATTTCACAACATACATATGCAAAAACAATGCACAATAACATATACTATAACCTTAATGCACCACTTTGCATTCATCATGTGTCAACAAGACAATATAAAGTACATGTTACCTCGGAAATATCCCTTTACCGGATTTTCTTAAAAAAAACCAGCTTCCTTGGCACATAACACACGGAGTGCCAGACATCCCCATAAATGTCATCCTATCGTGTTCCACACGATTCCTGCAACCACAATGGTTAGCAATACCACTTTTCATATCATAAGAGCACATAAACAATTTGCTATGTCATACAACATTAATGCCATCATGCATAAATATGTGATATCAATAACTTCCTAGGCCCTTAACAGCCCCAATGAGCAACCACTGCTCTGATACCACTAATGTAAGGACCCCAAGCCCTTAAACCCTGATTAGTGTATTAACCACTATGTGTGGTACATGCTTTCTATAAAATGTCAATCGGGAAGCTCTGATGATACTTAATCATTGCCTGTCAATGAAAGACTCATATGTTTGCCCTTTTACCAACCCCTTGGTGCCACTTTTCACATTGTAAACTTTTATAAAAATTTGGGCAGAGTCTCCCCATAAATAGAGCTATCCCAAAAAGAGTACAACACATAACAAAATTCCCGGCCAGGGAACACATAATACTCAACAGAAAGCAGTAATACAAGTAGATTCCCAGCCAGGGAAGACACCACACATATGTCAACAAAAGTGGGTTCCAACACCCACATAATACACCAATGACTCTCATATCATTCTAGCAATTCAACCTAATTGCATGCAACCTTAAATGAAAGAGAGAAAGGCTCATGCCTTTATATACAATCCATATACAAGTATAATCGTGCTCACATGCGAGCATCATGAATATGTATAAATCCTCAGGTGTATATATAGGTACTCTATACGATACCGTGCTCCATCAAGCCCTGGTACCACGATCCTGGGAGTACCTCAAATCAACAGCTCGAGCTCAGCTCCATAGCCATCGATGTACCTGTCCACCTGTCCCAACAGAGACAGCCCCCAACGGGGTGAGCATACCAATACACAAAATCCCATAATCATAATAATGAAATTCATAATTTACAACACAAGTAAATACTAATGAATTTAAATGATACTCCCTGGATGGCAACATCCTCATCCGGGATTCCGTGTACTGTCCCTGTTCTCACAACATCAAACTCATCAAATCTCATAAATCAGTAAATCAACACATTGATTTACACATCGCATGCCTGATTTACAATATCAATAATGAATGATTCCAAGTTCATATACATGCAAAAATAGATATATCAATATCTAATATTGATTTCATAACCTTGCTTTCCATTATACTTAGACATCTCATATGTCTTATAATGAAAACATGAGTCTATGAACCTAGACATCTCAAATGTCTCATAATGAATACATGATTCTACGAACCTAGACATCTCAAATGTCTTACGAAGAATGCATGATTCTACAAACCTAGACATCTCAAATGTCTCATAATGAATACATGATTCTACAAACCTAGACATCTCAAATGTCTCATAATATAGTCATATAAACCCAGTACCCCTTATATCATGTAAGAGTCATCCTACTCTAGTGTCACGCACGCTACAAGCGGCGATATCAAGATTTGGGTCATTCCTTGGCTATATCAACATATATGTATAACCATACGCAAAACATTCAATGCAATCAAAAATACCTTATGCATTTCACATATATATAGTAATGCTCGTACGTCGCACGTACCTTAAATCTCCGAAGTCCGAGCCAAGCCTTGCTCGAGTTCCATGCCCCGAGGAATGATGTGCTAACACGATAAATAATTCACAATTATTTACGAACATGTAACCTATGCTCAAGCACACCCATATCCCTCACAACATTGTCAATACACGACAATTATCCTCTTAAAAGACCCGGGGCAGGGTACATGCAGGGAAGGAAATAAATGAGACAATCGAAATTTGTTCAAGAATGCCCTACAAAAATCGAACCTTAATCTCACAATTTCGAACCCAATAAAATACCATAATTCATCTAAAATGTCAATTAAGCTATCTAAGCAAGAATCAACATCCCTTGACAAAAACTCCCCATTTTTCGAATTCAACCCCCTTAAAATCGAACCCAAACAAGCCTTTAAATCCCAACTCTTAAAATTCTTCAAATTTGAACCAAAGCTTCTCAATTCGATCTCAATCAAGCATCATAATACTCTTAAAACATGCAATAATCGATCAATTGCACGAAATAATACCCCTGCCAAAAACCCCCAAATTTTCGAAATCAAACCCTACAATTTCGAAAATAATTTCGAACCAAAATCACCAAAATAAGCAGGGAAATGCACGAAAAAGAAGAACAAGGGGTAAGGGAGATTACCCAACGAAAATCGGAAGCAAAATCGTTCAAAATCGATGAACCCTAACTTTTGGGGATCGACGCCTACCAGCCAAATCCGACTTCCACACGCGACGAAACTTCCAATTGGCAGAGGGGAAAGGAGCGCCTCGTCGAGACGAAGCCGTGGGTAGGTCGCACGCGCCGATCGGCGGCCGGACGGCGGCAGACGAAGCGCCTGAAGCGGCGGCAGCTGTAGCAGACGGGATCTCGCGCGCGGGAGAGAGAGAGAGAAGAAATTGGGCTGAAATGGAAATTTATGACAAATTTTGGGTTCAATTGGTATTTATAGCAAAAATACCCCGAAAAATTAATAGCCCCACAAATACATCATGATTCCTTAAAAATCATCTGTTTTCAAAAACTCTCTCTCTAACTCCAAAACCCCCTACCGTTGCTCACACAGCACCCGAGATTCCGAGACACATCAAAAACCCAACTCTTAGGTTTTACACCGTAATGTGAATACAATCTCAACCTCTGGATCCAACGATCCCAACTGCCCAAATAAACGAGCCTAGAAGGCCCAACACCTCTCTTAAATTTCAAATCGCCACGTAAAACCACTTTAGAGATTATTAATACTCCGGGATTAACACCTATAATCCCTGGTCATCACAGATACACTCTCTCGAGCTGTAAAGAAACTAACAATAAATTAGAACAAGTCACTCTCGTGCACCTATTTACTAATTCAAATTTGCTTAAATTATCAAAACCTTATAACTCTAAATCTTTCGATTTCAAGTTCTCACGTATGCGATATCATCTCTCGATCTCAATCGTGACATACATCATAAATTAATGGAGCGTGTTACAACGTTATCTCTCGATCTCGGTTGTAACTCTCAAATTCAATCAAAGCTAGCTAGACTTTGATCTACACATGCAATCAATCTATGAACAATAAATATCAATGCGCTCAAATACCAATGAATCAATATATCAAATACAACGAACTAAAACTTCAATAATATAAACCAAATTCAATTCAAATCAAATACAGATGAGTTTAATTGTCTCTCGACCTCAAAAACATCAAATGAAAATGAAAATCAAATAAATTAAGGTTCAGAAATACGATAAACGATGGATGAATCCGTGCGTTGCACCGTAATTTCTTCTCTTGTTGCTTCCTTGCACTCCGGAAGAGATTGGCTCGACTTTGGACGAAGAACGGAGATTGGATCTCCTTCTTCCGGCGTTGGGCGGCGGCTAGGGCGGCTGCTCTTGACCTAAAAATGTCTGATATGGTGTGTAAAAAATCGTTTTTCAACTTGTGGAAGAGATCTCCCTTAAAAGCCCTCCAAAATCACGATAAAAAAGGAAAATAAAATCTTCAGATTTCGCGACTCGATCGATCGAGATTTTCACCGATCGATCGGTGCACTGTTCACGTCAGCCTTTTGCACTCACTGCCTCGCTCAATCGATCGAGAATTTCCACCGATCGATCGAGATTTCTCAAAATTTGTTGCTGAAGTTACTGCCTCGCTCGATCGATCGAGATTTCCACCGATCGATCGAGCCTTCAAAAAAATCTGATTCTCGCTTCTGGCTGGCTCGATCGATCGAGAATAAATCTCGATCGATCGAGATTTGGGAAATCCATCTTCTTTCATTTTCTCTTCTTTTACGCCTCGATTTCGCCCGTTATCTTCATGTAAGCTCATTTCTTCCACTTCCGGTCTAATTTCCTGAAACAAACGAATAAACCCCAAAAAGCATAATATCATCCTGGAAAAAGTACGAAAAATGGGAAGAAATTACAGTTAAAATCACTCAAAATCTAAGCCTATCAACTCCCCCAAACTTAGACTTGATCGTCCTCGAGCAAGCAATAAACTCAAAAAGAAAAGTTAAACTCGATACTAAGCATGAATCATCTTTACAACATACGTAACAACTCAGAAATCCTACTTACACATCAATAGAAGTCAATCAACATTTAACAAGAAGCAATTTCTCCTAAGTTAAACAATACATCGCAACATCGGAACGTGCGTGTGTGCTATTGTCAAACATGAGTTATGTAATACCCCCGAAATGTGATATGATTATGTTTTACGATGATGAATTATGATGTGTATAAGGGTTGTGGTGTATTTAAATTAGGGGGGCCACGATTTATGTTATGATGATATGTTGTGGGGAGCATGTTGGGTGTTTTAAGGGATGTATTAATTAAATGAAGTTAGAAAATATCGAGTGAGGATATTTTAATACATCGTACTATATACCGGGACACAATTAAACACCACATGAACACCCAACCCACACCACCCCCTGCCACTCGCCCCCCCCCCCCCCCCCCCCCCACTTGACAAGTCCATACCCCCACTTGCTTAACCCATGCCCAATCACCACCATGCCCCCCACTCTCCTCCCATTCCAATCAATTCCCCTCCTTCTCTCCTCCATGGTCATCCAAAACAAGCAGCTATAGGCAAGGAAAGGATGGATTTATTAGGTGAAAAACCTTACAAAAAAAGAGGAGCAAAAAGAGAGGGGTAAATGGGTACCCTGTTTTCTGGGTTTTTGGTTGAGTTTGAGTTTGGGTGGGGTGATTTTATGCATGCTACGTATGGGTTTGGGTGAAACCTTGGTATGGGTGCTTACATGGTAGTATTATGTAACTACTAGCATGTTTATTCGAGCATGTTACATGTTTTATGTGATAGATTTCTAGTTATGAAACTATGTGCTCGAAAATCTGGGTAATGCCATGATGCCCTGTTTTCTGTAAGTTGGTTGAACTCTAAATTTATGATGATGTTATGATGCATGTTGGCTTAGGTTTTGTTAAACCTTTGATTTAAGTGCTTACATGGATGTTTTATGAAGTTCAGCAAGAAAGATGTGTTATGAAGTAGAAAAGATGGTTTGAAAAGAGGTGCTCAAAAATCTGGGGAAAATCCCGATTTTTCAGAGTTCTCGATCGATCGAGATTTGGTCCCGATCGATCGAGCGAGACAGAAGGTCTAAGCATGTTTTCAAAATTTTGGTGCCGATCGATCGAAGGATTTCTCGATCGATCGGTGAAGCTCCTCGATCGATCGGTAAAATGTTCGATCGATCGAGCGAGGCAGCATGCTAAGGCACTATTTGTGCACAGTGTCTCGATCGATCGAGACCTAGGGCCGATCGATCGAGAGAGGCAGAAAGTTGAAAAATATGATGATGTTTTATTTTGTTAAGTTTATGATGTAAGATGGTTTTGAGGCATCTAACATGGTATTATGTGGTCTTGTAGAACCATCCCAGGTACCGGCACCATCAAGGAGATAAAGTATGTTGACTCCTCCTCCTTTTAAAAAGGTACGTAAGAGGCGTACGGGCATCGGACGGTAACACACATCTTTATACTACAACTATGCTTTTATTGCATGAGTATTCACGATGAAATGATGATGTTTATACGATGGTTATATGATGATGTTTATACAATGAAGTATATACGATGTTTATATGATGATGTTTATACGATGCTTATATGATGATGTTTACACGATGTTATTGTGGTAAGATGCCACGGGGTAAGATGTCCCACATGGTAAGAGGCCATGCGATGTATTGTGGTAAGATGCCACGGGGTAAGATGCCCCACATGGTAAGAGGCCATGCGATGTAATTGTGGTTAGATGCCACGGGGTAAGATGCCCATATGGTAAGAGGCCATACGATGATATTGTGGTAAGATGCCACGGGGGGTAAGATGCCCCATATGCATGATTCTAAATCAGGGACAACAATAAGAAGTGAATGAATAACCATCATATTTACTTAACCAATGTTTCATGCATTTACTATGATGTTTTATGATGTTAAGTAAGATTATATATGCTCATGATGTGTTGTCCCTGTAGGTACACTTTTGGACGGAAGGACTAAGGGTCGGGTTGAGGCAGTGAGCTACGAGGGACACAGGAATGTATAGGATTCAAGTTATGATTAGTATCTACTCTAGGAGTAGTGTAAATCTAAATGACATTATTTTAGAATGTAATGAATTATTTTTGAAGTTTTGTATTTTGGCCTGTAATCCTGTTAGCTCGTGTAACAACCAGAACCTTAAGATATTACCTTAATGAATGATTAGTCCTTCTTATGTCTTTTAATCACTGTTAAGGTGGGAAGACCCCACAAGTTACATATATATCTTTAACATCAACATGTGCCATATTAACTCCTAGTCAAGATTACTTTGCATTACTCTACAAGTTTACTATCCAGCACTTCTCCACTAATGTAATTGTTCCCTAGACTTGGATCAAAAGGTCTTGAAAGCTTATAACGTTAGGCCTTTTGGTGTCGGCTTCAAAGAAAAGGTAGGATGAATTCAAAGAAGAGAGTATAACAAAATCAGTTCAACTATTTTTGAGCTTCTCTTCAACTTTTTTTCTAGCCTTGGCCACTTTGGGTCTTATCTTGAATTTTTCTTTTCAAGGCTTTTCTCTACATCTTTTCTTTTTCTTTGCTCATTCTTTTGTTCCTTTTGAACTCATTTGCATATAACAATTCTGTGCAATGAATGAGATTCATAATACTCTCCTAGGGGTAGGTAAAAATTTTCTTTTAGGCTCAAACCAAGGTGGGTATAATGAGTTGCCAAGAATGTCGAATGGGGGTCTAATCATATGCAATGCATATACCATTCTTTTTCAATAAGGCTCAAAAGGGGACACTAATGAATAATATATAACAGGTAGGCTTGAAAGGCTCAAACGGTCCAAAGATCGCCTAAATCATCTCCAAGTCTAGTTCCTAATTATAAATTTCGCCTCAAAGTGCTTTCAACTAAACTGTAGAGTTCTCTAAGATACTCAAGACTCATCATAGTTAACACAAATTTTCAATTAAAACAATACATACTTCACTCAATCATGACTCAATAAGTGCTCAAATTATTCCTCAGTTTTGACATATAGTTAACAAAGGATATATACAAACAAGTTAAACATTTTCATGACTCCTATCTAGATGAGGATTAATTTCATCATGTATTACCGTTGCAAGTCCAATTCATCAATTCTCAAGAATAACTTAAAAAAAAAATTTTGTTGGTAGTGCTCAAGGATGAATTAGTCACTAAATCATGCATTCATGCAAGGTAGGGGAACAAAACAAGTAGCAATATGTGCAAAAGCAAGATATATGTACAAATACTCAAAACCCCCCCAAACTTAGCATGTGAATTGCCCTCAATGAACAAGAAAAATAAATGCAATGGCAAAGACACATACCATGATGACGATCGTCACTGATCGTCATCCTCATCATGCTCCGGAGGGGGAACTGGGTCGTGGTGCTCCTCGCCCTGATATGGCGGAAAAGGTGGGTACTCAGAAGGTGGAGGTGCATGCGGATGATAGGGTGCAAAGTGTGGCTCCGGCGGGAACTGGAAACCTGGAAAGCCCTGGGCCATGGCAGTGTTCCATGCACTCTGATAGTGCATGAACTCCATCTGTCTCTGAGCTACCTGCTCATGGTCCATCTGCAATGCTCTTTGCATGCTATGAATGTCCCGCTGCATGCTGTGAATGCTCTGCTACTCCAGGCGAATATCTTGGAGATCCCTATGAAGAGAATCCAAAGTAACTCGTGTATGCTCTGCAGCAGAGGATGATGCTCCAGCTTGTGTAGTGTCCGAGGGTCTTCGTCGGTTCGTAGGATCGGCTACAATGATTGGTGTCTTCGGCGGGAGTAGCTCCTCGTCTTCCCCCCATGTCACTCCGTATCGCTGACATAAAGCAGTGATCGTGGATGGAAACGGTAGTGCGGAGGTCGGTGGGCTACTTCCAATCTCTTGAATATGATCACTGATGATCTCACCGAAGTCCACATCCTTCCCTGAGAGGATGGCATAAACCAGGACCGCTCTATCTTTTGTCACCTCAGAAGTGTGGGTCGATGGCATGACCCGCGAGGCGACAAATGAAAACCATGCTTGGGCCTCTGGCTTCAAATTTTTCTTTCGAACCAACTGTGGCTCTGCTTTATCATTCCTTTGCCAATCCACTCCCGGCTTGCCAATGACTGTCAATACCTCATCGTAGTCGATCCTACTGTTCTTGAAAGATTGGTATTCACAGTTGTGAATGAAAGGCATCCGGTGAATATTATTGATTGTGGCTCGATCCGCCAACACATCTTTCCCTCGAACATAAACACTTACTCGGTGCCCTGATTGAACAGCTCGAAGATTTGTATAGAACTCCCTCACCAGTGGCACCACAGCATCAATCGGTGCCTGAACGAATTGAAACCACCCTTTTCGGCGTACTGTCCTAATGACAGGACACTCCAATTTATCCAATCTCATTCCCCTTTCACGGCTCAGGGGTTTCTTATGGTAGATGGGGTATAATTCAGCAATCTTGGCATTGAGAAACTTCTGTTCATCATAAACTGGCTCAGAAACAGTGGCCTCTGCCTGCTTTTGCTTCTGGGAAGCTTCCGCCTGCTTTGACCTCTTTCTGGATGACATTTTCTTGCCAACTGATTCCCAATTAATACAATTCAATTCAACTAACACCTCACAACACTGTCAATCCGACACCCGCTTAAAAATCCGATCTTGGAAAAGTTTGGTACTTGGCTTGGAATTCCCTTCTTTATGCGCTTCTACCCAATTTGCCTTGCAAGTCTTCAAATCTGCAATGAAAATCTCATTAGGATGAATATTACTTCTTAGAGTTGAAGTAAATTGAAATTTGATGAACAAAATGAGGAGATTAGATGAAGGAATTTGAAAGAGGCGGCTAGGGCTTTTGTTGTGGAGAGGAGAAAGATTGATTTTTGAAAGTGATGGATGTTGCGTCTGTGCCCTTATTTTTTTCAAAATTTTCTCTCGCTCGATCGATCGGAAAAATTCTCGATCGATCGAGCGAGGCAGTAGGCACAATGTCATTTTAAAAATTCGGGCGATCGATCGAGATTTCCACCGATCGATCGCCAGCAGCAGCAAACAAAATTTGAAAATTTTTTTCTCAACATCTTTCTCTCGGATTGCCTCGCCTATAACCAACTTGCTCTTGCTTTCACATCTGCAATAGAAAATACACGAATTCATTCCCAGACAAACTCAAAAACAAACAAACTAACAAAAACTCAACAAAACAAGAAATCAAAAACAAAACTCAAGGAAGGAAAAACGGAAGTTCTTAATTTATAGTCCCAAGCTGGACTGTCACCTCCTCGTCTTCATCAATTTGATGGCTCCTTCGGATTCTTTACAGAATCACTCGGGAGCGTACCTTGCGTCCTCCCAGATATCAACGTGGCCAACTGCCCTATCTGCACCTCCAAATTTTTGATTGATGCATCTTGATTCTGCATCCTCACCTCTGTTGATGAAATCAGCTTCGCCATAAGTTCCTCCATACTCGGCTTTTGTGTGAACCCTGCCTGTGGTTGTGGGTTCAACACACTCTCTTGATTCGACCACCTCAAATTTGGGTGGTTCCTCCATGGTTGGTTATAGTTCGAGTAGGAATTATGGGGTGGCCTGTTACCTACAAAATTCACAGCTTCAACGGATTGGTTAAACTGGTTACCTGCCTGACACTCGATGCTCGGATGACCGCCTCCACACAGCTCACAGAAGATCGCTTGAGCTTGCATTGCTGCTGCTCCCATGCTGTCTATCTTCCGGTTCATGGCTTCTAATTGAGCCGAAAGAGCAGTGATCTCGTCCACTTGATGGACTCCCATTGGTTTCTGTGGCGTGCTCCTCTCGGACTGCCACTGGTAGCTGTTGCACGCCATTTCCTCCAACAAGCTATATGCCTCTTCCGGCGTCTTCCTCATTATCGATCCCCCAGATGCTGCATCAATCATTGAACGGTTAGAAGAAAATAAACCGTTATAAAAAGTTTGTACCTGTAGCCAAATGGGTAGACCATGGTGTGGGCATCTCCTCAACAACTCCTTAAAACGATCCCACGCTTCATATAAAGTCTCGGGGTCAAACTGCCCAAAAGTCGTGATATCATTCCGCATCTTCGCCGTCTTGGAAGGGGGAAAGTACATTGACAAAAACGCCTTTGTCATCCCCTCCCATGTTGTTATAGAACCTGCAGGTAAAGAATTCAACCATGCCTTAGCTTTGTCTCGAAATGAAAATGGAAATAGTCTTAACCTGATGGCGTCGTCAGAGACGCCATTATGTTTGAATGTGTCACAAATCTCCAAAAAGTTGGAGATGTGATTATTCGGGTCATCAGTCGATGTTCCCCCAAACATAACCGAGTGCTGTATCATTTGTATGATTGCCGGCTTGATCTCAAAATTATTTGCTTGAATCGTCGGCCTCGTAATACTGGACAACGATCCATGAAATGCCGGTTGCGCGAAGTCCATCATTGATCTGGGGTTCTGTGCTTCATTGTTATCTGTCATCGCTCGAGCTTCTCGCAAACGCCTCAGTAGAGTTCTTTCTATTTCCGGATCGAAAGGCTCGAGAATGGGCTCCTCTCTTCTAAGCATGCACTAGATAGAAGATTCCTGTACAAAATAGACAAAAGGTGACAACAAAATACACAAAAATTATTACTAAGATCAACAAAAGAAAACGAAAAAGAAAAAAAAAACAAAAACGCAATAATAAAAGAATTGGCTAAATTACAATTAACTAATCTCGTATGATATTATACAGATTAGTCCCCGGCAACGGCGCCAAAAACTTGACCGCTTTATTTTTAAACAAAAGATATTTCAAAGAATAGTGTAAAGCGATTCTACCGCAAGTGCCCGGTTGTCAAGTTTTAGTATAGTGAAAATTAAGTACAGGTTGTCGAATCCACAGGGACTAACGTATAAGTACCAAATAAGATTAATAAAATTATATTTAGCCTACGATAAAAGGAGTTTGATTAACTAAAGCTAAATTAAACTGAAGAATAAAGATTAAACTAGAAACAATGAATAGAACGGTTCCGGAAATGCGAAGGTAAGTCACTCGAGAAAATTACCAAGCTCGTCGTTTAATTATATTATCTCTACTGATTCAACGGAATTCTCAAATTATCACCTAATTGATTTTAAAGGTGAAAGGTTTTCACTATTATTCGATACACTCTCTCGAGCTGTAAAGAAACTAACAATAAATTAGAACAAGTCACTCTCGTGCACCTATTTACTAATTCAAAGTTGCTTAAATTATCAAAACCTTATAACTCTAAATCTTTCAATTTCAAGTTCTCACGTATGCGATATCATCTCTCGATCTCTGTAATACCCCCGAAATGTAATATGATTATGTTCCATGATGATGACTTTTGTTAAGTTTAAGGGTTGTGGTGTAATTGATTTGGGGGAATATAATTACGATATGATGATATGATTTAGGGGGCATGATAGGTGTTTTAAAGGGATGTATTAATTAAGTGAAGTTATAAAATATCGAGTGAGGATATTTTAATAAATCGTACTATATACCGGGACACAATTAAACACCTCATGACCACCCTACCCACACCACCCCCCTATCACTCGGCCCCCTCCCACTTGGCAAACCCATGCTTCTTTACTCACCCCATCCCCAACCCATGCCCAATCACTTCTCCCCCTTCTCCTCCTTTCCCTCTTCCTTCCCCTCTTTTCGTCCCTGAAGTGCTGCAAATTAAGGGGGAAAAAGCTGGAATTATTAGGTGTAAAAACCTTGCAAGAAGAGGAGCAAAAGAGAGGGGTAAGTGGGTACCCTGTTTTCTGGGTTTTTAGTTGAGTTTGAGTTTGGGTGGGGTGATTTTATGCATGCTACGTATGGGTTTGGGTGGAACCTTGATATGAATGCTTACATGGTAGTATTATGTAACTACTAGCATGTTTATTCGAGCATGTTACATGTTTTATGTGATAGATTTCTAGTTATGAAACTATGTGCTCGAAAATCTGGGTAATGCCATGATGCCCTGTTTTCTGTAAGTTGGTTGAACTCTAAGTTTATGATGATGTTATGATGCATGTTGGCTTAGGTTTTGTTAAACCTTTGATTTAAGTGCTTACAAGGATGTTTTATGAAGTTCTTCACATGTTAGTTTCAGCAAGAAAGATGTGTTATGAAGTAGAAAAGATAGTGTGAAAAGAGGTGCTCAAAAATCTGGGGAAATCCCGATTTTTTCAGAGCTCTCGATCGATCGAGATTTGGTCCCGATCGATCGAGCGAGACAGAAGGTCTAAGCATGTTTTCAAAATTTTGGTGCCGATCGATCGAAGGATTTCTCGATCGATCGGTGAAGCTCCTCGATCGATCGGTAAAATGTTCGATCGATCGAGCGAGGCAGAATGCTAAGGCACTATTTGTGCACAGTGTCTCGATCGATCGAGACCTAGGGCCGATCGATCGGGAGAGGCAGAAAGTTGAAAAATATGATGATGTTTTATTTTGTTAAGTTTATGATGTAAGATGGTTTTGAGGCATCTAATATGGTATAATGTGGTCTTGTAGAACCATCCCAGGTACCTGCACCATCTAGGAGATAAAGTCTGTTGACTCCTCCTCCTTTTGAAAAGGTACGTAAGAAGCGTACGGGCATCGGACGGTAACACACATCTCTATACTACAACTATGCTTTTATCGCATGAATATACACGATGAAATCATGATGTTTATATGACGTTTATATGATGATGTGTATACGATGTTTACATGATGATGTTCATACGATGTTTAAGATGTTCATAAGATGTTTACGATGTTGTTAAGATGTTTATATATATTCATATGATGTTATTTGTGGTAAGATGCCACGGGGCAAGATGCCCTACATGGTAAGAGGCCATGATGTTATTTGTGGTAAGATGCCACGGGGTAAGACGCCCCCACATGGTAAGAGGCCATGCGATGTTTATAATGTGGTAAGATGCCACAGGGTAAGATGCCCATATGAATGATTATGAATCAGGGACAACAACAAGAAGGCAATGAATAACCAGCATGTTCACTTAACTAAGATGTCGTACATTTACTGTTATATTTTATGATGATGATGTTATAAGATGATGATATTTACAAGATGATGATGCTTATACGATGATGATGTTATAAGATGATGACATTTACAAGATGATGATGCTTATATGATGATGATGTCATAAGATGATGATATTTACAAGATGATGATGCTTATATGATGATGATGTTATAAGATAACGATTTTAATCACAACTATGCTTTTATCGCATGAGTATTCACGATGAAATGACGGTGTTTATACGATGTTTACATGATGATGTTTATATGATGTTTATACGATGAAGTTCATATGATGATTATTGCTTATACGATGCTTAAATGATGACATTTATGCGATGTATTGTGGTAAGATGCCACGGGGTAAGATGCCCTACATGGTAAGAGGCCATGCGATGTATTGTGGTAAGATGCCACGGGTAAGATGCCCTACATGGTAAGAGGCCATGCGATGTATTGTGGTAAGATGCCACGGGGTAAGATGCCCCATATGGTAAGAGGCCATACGATGATGTTGTGGTAAGATGCCACGGGGGTAAGATGCCCCATATGCACGATTCTAAATCAGGGACAACAATAAGAAGTGAATGAATAATGTGATATCCCCGAAATGATTATGTGATTTTAATCATTTAAGTTATATTGTGATGTTAATGTGTTAATTCATGGGATTGGATAAATTATATTGGGGAGAATTACTTCAGGGTGCATGTAACATGTATTGGGTTTTTGGGGTGTGTATTGTTGTTTTGGTAAAGCATGCAAAAAGGGTAATTGAAGTATTTTGTTGAGAAAATACTATAAATATCATGTGGGGATATTTTAAATACATCGTGCTAAATCGGGACCAAAACATAACACATCAAACCACCCAACACTTAACCACCCCCCCCCCAACCCATACTTTGACTCAGCATGAGCTGGCCATGCTTCCACTTGGCTCAATAATTTAACACCTTTCCAGCACTCCAAATTTCGAACCTCCTCTTCCAAAATACCATCCAGCAGCTGCTAAGCAATTTTAGGAGGAGCCCTTCCATTTCCATCGCCTGGAAATCCTTCAAAAATCGGGGCAAAGTAGGGTGAGGAACTACCCTGTTTCTTTCTGGAAAAACTGGTTTGGTTCTACTTTTGAGCATGGTGAAAAACGGCATGTTAGCATATGTTTCTTGAAACCTGTGATTTAAATGCTTACATGGTGTTTTTATGAGTCTCTCTGTAATTTTCCTTAAGCATGATGCATGTTTTATGTGGAAGATTTAAGCTTGTGAAAAGTAGTGCTCAAAAATCTGGGTAGAGATTTCCTCTGTTTTTCTGGAAAACGTGGGTTGGGAGTGTTTTTGAGGAGGTGTTATCATGCATGATAAGCTTATGTATTGGAGAAACTTTGATGTAAAAATATGCTTGGTAGTTTTGTGAAACCCATGGCATGTTTAGTTGAGCACGGTTTATGTTATATGTGTTAGTTTTGATAGCATGTAAAGAGGTGCTCAAGAATTCTGGAAATGAAAATGTGCCCTGCTTCCAGAAAAAGTTGATCCAGTACTTGTTTAAATGATCGATGTTTATGCATGTAGGTTTATGCTCAGGGTGTATATTTGGTTTGAATACACTCAGGGTAGTGTAGTTCAAATGCTAGCATGATGATCTTAGTATGTATTATGTCCTACATATTAGATTTAAGGGTATAAATATCGGTGTTAAGCAATTCTGGAAAATCGCCAAAGGAACAAGGTTGGCGATCGATCGCCAAGGAGGCGCGATCGATCGCGACGTTCCAGTGGGTTTTGGCGATCGATCGCCAATATTGGGGCGATCGATCGCTGAATGTTTTTTTTTGGTATGCGAGGCAGTAGCATCTCGCGATCGATCGGGGCTCATGGGCGATCGATCGCGAGATGATATTGAAGGATTAATTTGGTTTTTTATTTGGTTTTGCTTCCGGATTATTATGAGGTGCCTAATATTGTGTTGTGTGGCTATGTAGAACCATCCCAGGTGCCAGCACAACCGAGGAGATAAAGTCGATTGACTCCTCTATCTTTTGAAAGGTACGTAAGCGACGTACGGGCATCCCAACGGTAACATGTACTTTATGTTTGTCTTTATGACACATGATGAATGCAATGTGGTGCATTATGGTTATGATACATGTTTTTATGCATTGTTTTTGCATATGTATGTTGTGAAATATAAGAGGTGTATTTCACGAGTCAAAGTTATCTTAGTAAGGATTTTAATGGCTTACGCTAAAGTCCATTGGAAGCGATGAAGAATTCCGCTTACATGGAGTAGCAACGCTAAAGTCCATTGGAAGCGAGGAAGAATTCCGCTTACATGGAGTAGCAAGAAGCATTAAAATGTACTAATGATAAGGGCTCAGGATGAAATAAGGATTTAAGGGAAAAAGGAATGTCATGACATTGCATATCCATACATTCATATAATGTGTTTCTATTATGAATTATGGTACAGGGACAACCAATGGGCGATATAAATGCTGGAAATACAGGAAGGACTTGTGTTTAAGATTTGCATTTATGCCTTACTTTCATATTATGTTAAATATGAATTGTGTTATGCTCATGTGTTGGGGGTTGTCTTTGTAGGTGCTTTTGTTGACGAGAACCAGGGCCGGGGTTGATATGCTGAGCTGTAAGGAGTGCTACAGGATTAGCATGATAGAGTTTTTGTATAGCTTCTACTGAGTAGAGTAAGACTATGATGTAGTACCTTTGTAGGAAGTATGTCTTTCCTTTTGGAACATTTTGGTACTGTAATCTCTAAAGCTCAGGATAATCAACACGGCACATTACTCTGATATAATCACTTGTATGTTTAGTTCTCTAAATTGCACCTTAATATCTTGATGTGATAACGGGGTCTCACATTTAGTGGTATCAGAGCAGTGGTTAGATAACCAGGGAAGAGTGAAGGGTAGCCTTTAGAGACAAGTTGGCTAGGTATTCATTTAGGCATGCTTATGCATGTGATGCATATGGTTGTATACGTGATATACTAACATGCTTTGAATATTGTACTCTTGTTATCTAACGGCTTATATTATGAACTGCTTTTGGTATTGTTGTTAACTATTGTGTTGCAGCATGGCGAACCTCAATGAAGAGGTAGGAGATATGGACAGTAGACATGCCAGTATTGCTCAGCCGAACCCCTTACCACCACCTGCTGTGGGCGTGGAGCCCAGTGTACAGATATTACTGCCCGGGGAGCTCAGTTTGAAGCAGTTTCTGAGTTTCCATCCGCCCATGTTTGAGGGGACTGAGTCTGGCGAAGTAGCTGAGGAGTGGTTGGAACGTATAGAGCAGATACTTGTGACTGCACCTTGTGCACTCACGGCATGGCTGAGGTTAGCAGAGTTTCAGCTGGCTAAGAAGCCTGCTATGTGGTGGAAGACCACCGTGATGGAGCTGAGAGCTCTAGGTATGGCAGTTGACTGGACTGTATTCCGGACCCGGTTCCTTAACCGGTATTTCTCTGCAGCTGCCAGACAATTGAAGGAGGATGAGTTCAACAGTTTGAAGCAGGGTAGCATGTCCGTAGCAGACTACGCTATGCAGTATTCCTCACTGCTGAGGTATGTACCTCATATTGATGTCAGCAGCCATGCCAAGATGAGGAACTTTCTGAAAGGTCTGAGGCCGGAGCTATTCGATAGGGTTATCTCTAACAACCCCAGCTCGTTTGACGACGCCCTGACACGGGCAGAGTTGGCAGAGATTGCCGTAGACGCATACAAGGATGTTGTACCCCCTTTTGTACCATCACAGAGGCCTACTACTGATAGTCTGAGGCCACGAGGGGATCAGTTTAAGGCTCGTGGGGCCTCATCATCTTCCAGGTTTAGTGGGAAGAAGTCTCATGGACAGAAGCAGAACACCCGGGGGCACACACAGGGAAGCAGGACAGAGGTAACCAGGTGTACCAACTGTGGAGGATGGCATTTGTTACGTGACTGTCGAGGTTGCTATATCTGTGGCAAGATGGGCCACATAGCTCGGGGTTGCCCCAATCGGGCAGTTCAGACGGATTCAGGGCCGAATAGGCCAAGGTTTGATGCTGGGAGGGCACCACAGAGGCAGCAGTTTGCACCACGACCCCTGGGAGGTCAGACGACAGGACCGCCGCAAGGACAGGTGTATGCACTGACCAGGGAGCAGGCCGAGGCAGCCCCAGAGGAGGTCATTGCTGGTACGTGTCAATTACTTACGTACCCTGCACTTATATTGATAGATACAGGTGCTTCCCATTCCTTTGTATCTACTGCCTTTGTGGAAGGACACCATTTGTGCTCGTCTCTGTTACCCACGCCTCTCATGGTCTCGACACCCACGGGGAAGCATGTGATTGCGGATCGACAGTTATCAGATTGCCTCATTTATTTTGAGGGCAATGATCTGAGGGCCGATTTGATTCAGTTAGAGATGGCAGACTTTGACTGCATTATCGGCATTGATGTGTTGAGCAGATACCGAGCTATGGTAGATTGCCAAAAGAGGATGGTTCGCTTTCTGTCTGATCAGGGGTTCCAGTGGACTTTTTATGGGGACGGCTCTCGTCCAAGGATACCAGTAATCTCGGCGGTTAAGATGTCGCAGTTATTGGAACGTGGCCATACTGGGTACCTTATTTATGCTATGGATGCTTCAGAGGAGAAGGAAGTGAGAGCCGAGGACATTCCAGTTGTGGCGGAGTTCAGTGATGTGTTTCCAGATGAGATTCCGGGATTTCCGCCTGTCAGGGATGTGGAGTTTGCTATTGAACTGCTGCCAGGGACATCAGCCATTTCTCGTACCCCATACAGGATGGCACCGGCAGAGCTGAGGGAGCTGAAGGTACAGTTACAGGAGCTCCTCGACAAGGGATACATCCGTCCTAGTGTATCGCCTTGGGGTGCGCCAGTCTTGTTCGTGAAAAAGAAGGACGGATCAATGCGTCTGTGCATTGACTACAGGCAACTGAACAAGGCTACAGTGAAGAACAGATATCCGCTTCCGAGGATTGATGATCTGTTCGACCAGCTTCAGGGTACGGAGGTGTACTCCAAGATAGATTTGAGGTCAGGCTATCACCAGGTACGGGTTAGAGCTGGTGATGTCCAAAAGACGGCTTTTAGAACTCGGTATGGACACTATGAGTTCTTGGTGATGCCGTTCGGTGTGACAAATGCACCTGCAGTTTTTATGAGCCTGATGAACAGAGTATTTCAGGAGTACCTCGATCAGTTTGTGATCGTGTTTATTGATGACATCCTAGTCTATTCGAGGAATGAGGAGGATCATGCCGATCATCTGAGGATAGTACTCCAGATCCTCAGAGATCATCAGTTGTACGCCAAACTCAGCAAGTGTGAGTTTTGGCTGAACAGTGTTGCATTTTTGGGCCATATCATATCACGAGAGGGGATATCAGTAGACCCGAGGAAGATAGAGGCAGTTATGGATTGGTCTACCCCTACTTCAGTCAGTGAGATTCGAAGTTTTCTTGGTCTGGCTGGCTATTATCGACGTTTCGTCGAGGGTTTCTCAAAGATCGCCAAGCCACTTACCCAGCTGACTCAGAAGGGAGTCCCATTTTGTTGGTCAGAGGCTTGTGAGCAGAGCTTCCGGGAATTAAAGCACAGACTGACTACTGCACCCGTTCTAGTGATACCCAAGGAGAACAAAGGATTTGTCCTTTATACCGATGCATCTCTACTGGGATTAGGGTGCGTACTGATGCAGGACAGACATGTAGTGGCTTACGCTTCGAGACAGTTGAAGCCACATGAGGCGAGGTATCCAGTCCATGATCTGGAGTTGGCAGCTATAGTGTTCGCCTTGAAGATATGGCGACACTACTTATACGGTACCTCATTCACCATCTTCACTGATCACAAGAGCCTGAAGTTCTTGTTTACACAGGCTGAGCTGAACATGAGGCAGAGGAGATGGATGGACCTGCTGAAGGACTACGATTGTGAAATCGAATATCACCCGGGAAAAGCAAATTTGACAGCCGACGCTTTGAGTCGGAAGGTGAGGAGCACAGCAGAGGATGCTATGTCTCTGTCAGCTATGTTTAGCTCCTACTGCCATTTGGGATTCGATTATGATGTATCTTCTTCGCCAGTACAGGTTTTGACCTTGCTAGCTGAGCCTGTTATATTTGATCATATCAGGAAGGCTCAGGGGACCGATGTAGAGGTTCAGAGATGGATGTTAGTGGTTCATTCAGGACAGCCATCGAGATTCAGAGTGGCTGATGACGGTTCTCTGAGGCTCGGCGACAGATGGGTGGTTCCAGATACACCCGAGTTGCGCCAAGGTATATTACAGCGAGCTCATTGTAGCAGGATGAGTGTCCATCCAGGTGGGAAGAAGATGTATAAGGATCTACGCAGCCAGTTCTGGTGGAGGCGTATGAAACAGGATGTCACCTCTTTTGTCAAGCGTTGTTTGATTTGTCAGCAAGTGAAAGCTGAGAGACAAAGGCCTGGAGGTGAACTAAGAAGTTTAGAGGTACCCGAGTGGAAGTGGCAGCACGTATCTATGGATTTCGTGACCCACTTGCCGAGGACTGTTTCGGGTTTTGATGCCATCTGGGTAGTCGTGGACAGGTTGACTAAGAGTGCTCATTTCATTCCCTACTGTATGACCTTCACACACTTAAGAATGGCGCAGTTATATGTCAAAGATGTGGTGAGACTGCACGGGATCCCTGTTTCGATTGTGTCAGATCGAGATCCGCGGTTTACATCTCACTTTTGGGAGGGTCTGCAGACAGCTCTAGGTACAGAGTTGAAGTTGAGCACAGCCTATCATCCCCAGACGGACGGACAGACCGAGCGTACGATACAGACGCTCGAAGATATGTTGAGGGCTTGTGTGCTGGAGTTCGACACTTCATGGCAGGACTCGATAGCCTTGGTGGAATTTTCTTACAACAACAGCTACCAGGCAAGTATTCAGATGGCTCCTTTCGAGGCCCTCTATGGTAGGCGTTGTAGGTCACCCTTGTGTTGGGATGACATGGACCGTAAGTCGGTTGGAGGACCTGAGTTGGTTCAGGAAATGGAAGAGAAAGTTAAGGTTATCAGAACAAAGATGAAGGCAGCTCAGGATAGACAGGCAGCATATGCCAATCAGCGGCGTAGACCGTTGGAGTTTCAGTTGGGCGACAGAGTGTTTTTAAAGATCTCACCCTTCAGAGGCGTAGTACGGTTTGGGATGCGAGGGAAGTTATCCCCGAGGTATGTAGGGCCGTATGAGATCTTACAGCGTATTGGTACTCTGGCATACCGGTTGGCTTTACCGCCCTCTCTGTCTGGCATACACGACGTTTTTCATGTGTCTATGCTGAGGAAGTATGAGCCAGATCCCTCACATGTGTTGCAGCCTTCAGAGGTTCAGATTGAGTCCGATGTTTCTTATGTGGAGCGGCCTATCAGGATTTTGGATAGAGCAGACCGCAGACTTCGGAACAAGGTTATTCCTATGATCAAGGTACAGTGGGATCGTAGGGGTGTCGAGGAGGCCACGTGGGAGACAGAGCGACACATGGTGCAGCACTATCCAGAGTTATTTTCTGGTATGCGTTTATATACTGTTTTATTTCTGGTTAGTAGCATGTTTGATTTCGGGACGAAATCCTATAAGTAGGGGAGTATTGTGATATCCCCGAAATGATTATGTGATTTTAATCATTTAAGTTATATTGTGATGTTAATGTGTTAATTCATGGGATTGGATAAATTATATTGGGGAGAATTACTTCAGGGTGCATGTAACATGTATTGGGTTTTTGGGGTGTGTATTGTTGTTTTGGTAAAGCATGCAAAAAGGGTAATTGAAGTATTTTGTTGAGAAAATACTATAAATATCATGTGGGGATATTTTAAATACATCGTGCTAAATCGGGACCAAAACATAACACATCAAACCACCCAACACTTAACCACCCCCCCCAACCCATACTTTGACTCAGCATGAGCTGGCCATGCTTCCACTTGGCTCAATAATTTAACACCTTTCCAGCACTCCAAATTTCGAACCTCCTCTTCCAAAATACCATCCAGCAGCTGCTAAGCAATTTTAGGAGGAGCCCTTCCATTTCCATCGCCTGGAAATCCTTCAAAAATCGGGGCAAAGTAGGGTGAGGAACTACCCTGTTTCTTTCTGGAAAAACTGGTTTGGTTCTACTTTTGAGCATGGTGAAAAACGGCATGTTAGCATATGTTTCTTGAAACCTGTGATTTAAATGCTTACATGTTGTTTTTATGAGTCTCTCTGTAATTTTCCTTAAGCATGATGCATGTTTTATGTGGAAGATTTAAGCTTGTGAAAAGTAGTGCTCAAAAATCTGGGTAGAGATTTCCTCTGTTTTTCTGGAAAACGTGGGTTGGGAGTGTTTTTGAGGAGGTGTTATCATGCATGATAAGCTTATGTATTGGAGAAACTTTGATGTAAAAATATGCTTGGTAGTTTTGTGAAACCCATGGCATGTTTAGTTGAGCACGGTTTATGTTATATGTGTTAGTTTTGATAGCATGTAAAGAGGTGCTCAAGAATTCTGGAAATGAAAATGTGCCCTGTTTCCAGAAAAAGTTGATCCAGTACTTGTTTAAATGATCGATGTTTATGCATGTAGGT
Organism: Haberlea rhodopensis; assembly: GCA_907163345.1. Taxonomy (NCBI): domain Eukaryota; kingdom Viridiplantae; phylum Streptophyta; class Magnoliopsida; order Lamiales; family Gesneriaceae; genus Haberlea; species Haberlea rhodopensis. Next base: position 58,211 of record CAJQUN010000793.1, on the reverse strand, counting down.
TTATGCTCAGGGTGTATATTTGGTTTGAATACACTCAGGGTAGTGTAGTTCAAATGCTAGCATGATGATCTTAGTATGTATTATGTCCTACATATTAGATTTAAGGGTATAAATATCGGTGTTAAGCAATTCTGGAAAATCGCCAAAGGAACAAGGTTGGCGATCGATCGCCAAGGAGGCGCGATCGATCGCGACGTTCCAGTGGGTTTTGGCGATCGATCGCCAATATTGGGGCGATCGATCGCTGAATGTTTTTTTTTGGTATGCGAGGCAGTAGCATCTCGCGATCGATCGGGGCTCATGGGCGATCGATCGCGAGATGATATTGAAGGATTAATTTGGTTTTTTATTTGGTTTTGCTTCCGGATTATTATGAGGTGCCTAATATTGTGTTGTGTGGCTATGTAGAACCATCCCAGGTGCCAGCACAACCGAGGAGATAAAGTCGATTGACTCCTCTATCTTTTGAAAGGTACGTAAGCGACGTACGGGCATCCCAACGGTAACATGTACTTTATGTTTGTCTTTATGACACATGATGAATGCAATGTGGTGCATTATGGTTATGATACATGTTTTTATGCATTGTTTTTGCATATGTATGTTGTGAAATATAAGAGGTGTATTTCACGAGTCAAAGTTATCTTAGTCAGGATTTTAATGGCTTACGCTAAAGTCCATTGGAAGCGATGAAGAATTCCGCTTACATGGAGTAGCAACGCTAAAGTCCATTGGAAGCGAGGAAGAATTCCGCTTACATGGAGTAGCAAGAAGCATTAAAATGTACTAATGATAAGGGCTCAGGATGAAATAAGGATTTAAGGGAAAAAGGAATGTCATGACATTGCATATCCATACATTCATATAATGTGTTTCTATTATGAATTATGGTACAGGGACAACCAATGGGCGATATAAATGCTGGAAATACAGGAAGGACTTGTGTTTAAGATTTGCATTTATGCCTTACTTTCATATTATGTTAAATATGAATTGTGTTATGCTCATGTGTTGGGGGTTGTCTTTGTAGGTGCTTTTGTTGACGAGAACCAGGGCCGGGGTTGATATGCTGAGCTGTAAGGAGTGCTACAGGATTAGCATGATAGAGTTTTTGTATAGCTTCTACTGAGTAGAGTAAGACTATGATGTAGTACCTTTGTAGGAAGTATGTCTTTCCTTTTGGAACATTTTGGTACTGTAATCTCTAAAGCTCAGGATAATCAACACGGCACATTACTCTGATATAATCACTTGTATGTTTAGTTCTCTAAATTGCACCTTAATATCTTGATGTGATAACGGGGTCTCACAAATAACCAGCATATTACTTAACCAATGTCTCATGCATTTACTATGATGTTTATAATGTTAAGTAAGATTATATATGCTCATGATGTGTTGTCCCTGTAGGTACACTTTTGGACGGAAGGACTAAGGGTCGGGTTGAGGCAGTGAGCTACGAGGGACACAGGAATGTATAGGATTCAAGTTATGATTAGTATCTACTCTAGGAGTAGCGTAAATCTAAATGACATTCCTTTAGAATGTAAAGATTGTTTTTGAAGTTTTGTATTTTGGCCTGTAATCCTGTTAGCTCGTGTAACAACTAGAACCCTAAGATGTTACTTTAATGCATTTTTAGTCCTTCTTATGTCTATTAATCACTGTTAAGGTGGGAAGACCCCACATTAGTGGTATCAGAGCAGTGGTTAGATAACTCGGGAATGAGAGAAGGGTAGCCTTAGCAATAAGTTGGCTAGGTGCTTACTTTTGAACATGTTTTATATGTATGTTGCATATGAAGCTCCTATGTTACGCTAACATGTTTAATTATCTAACGATGTGCTTTATATGAACTGCTTTTGGGTATTGTGGTTAACCCTTGTGTTGCAGCATAGCAGCAACTGCAGAAGTAAACGATGCGATTTCATATGCACTTCTCCGTCGCCCATGCCTCTTGTAGTCTCGACCCCCGCTGAAAGAAGGTTGATCACCGAACAGATTGTTTATGATGGCCTCATTATTTTGAGGGTAACGTGCTGAGGACAGACTTGATTGTTCTGGGAATGCCAGACTTCGAATGCATTGTGGACATCGAGGTGCTGAACAAGTATCAGGCAGTTGTGGACTGCAGACAAGGACTGTCCGATTCAGGTCTGATTTGGGAATTCAATGGACATTCGATGGGGATGATTCCCGTTCAAGGATTCCGTTAATATCTGTTGTCAAGATGGCACAGTTATTGGAACAAGACCATAAAGGATATCTCATCTATACTGTTGTTATGACGGAAAGGAGAAAAGAGTTAAAGGTTAAGGATGTGCCCGTAGTGGCGGTGTTTCCTGATATATCTCCGGAAGAGATTCCCAGATTCCCACCGACGAGAGAGGTCGAGTTTGGGATTAAGTTACTACCAGGAACGTCTACCATTTCTCGTGCCCCGTATAGGATGGCACCAACGGAGCAAGAAAAGGAGTTAAATGTTCAGTTGCAGGAGCTCCTTGACAAGGGCTATATATACGCCTTAGCGTATCGCCCTGAGGTGCACAGTTTTATTTGTTAAGAAGAAAGATGGTTCGATGCGGCTGTGCATCGATTTCAGACAACTGAACAACACCATGATGAAGAATAAGTATCCGCTTCCGGGGATTGATGATTGGTTTGATCGGCTGCAGAATACGAGGTTCTACAGTAAGATCGATCTGAGGTCGGAGTATCATCAGATTCGAGTTCGAGAGGATGATGTACAGGAGACAGCTTTCAGGACTAGATGTGGGCACTATGAATTCCTGGTCATGCCTTTTGGGGTGACGAATGCCCCAGCTGTTTTATAAGCCTGATGAACAGGGTGCTCCAACCATGTTTGGATCAATTCGTCATACGTTTTCATGGACGATATGCTTATTTACTCTCGAACTGAAGAAGAACACATAAAGCACTTGAGAACAGTACTCCAGATCCTTAGGGATTGCCAGACCCCTGACACGGCTGACTCAGAGAGGAGTGTCGTTCTTTTGGTTAGAAGCTTGTGAGGAAAGCTTCCAAGAATTGAAGCGTTGTTTGACTACGACACCTATATTGGTAATTCCTTCTAAGAATAAGAGGGATGCCTTGTACACGAATGCATCACTGAAGGGTTTGGACTGTGTGTTGATGCAAGATAAGCATGTGGTGGCTTATGCATCGAGGCGGTTGCAACCACATGAGGATAGGTACCCAGTCCAGGATTTGGAGCTGGCAGCCATTATATTTGCCTCGATGGTTTGGAGGCATTACTTGCATGGTATGTCGTTACCATCTACATGGACTATAAGAGCCTGAAGTTTTGTTCACACGGGCTGAGTTGTTTAGGCAACAAAGAAGATGGATGGACTATACATGTAAAGCAAATTTGACAGCAGACGCTTTAAGTTGGAAGTGAAGTGTACTGCGGAGGACGCTATGTGTTTATCAGCGATGATGACCTCTTGTTACCATTCGGGCTATGATTTTGATTTGGACACGTCGCCGGTGCGAGTGTCGGCCTTGTTGGCTGAGCCAGACTTATTTGAGGCTATTAGGAAAGCCCATAAATCAGATGATGAGGTTCCGAGGTGGTCGTTTTTAGTACTTCGAAGACAGCCACCAAAGTTCAGGATGATAGAAAATGATTCCTTGAGGCTGGGCAACCGCTGGGTAGTCCCAGATACGCCGGAGTTGCTTATAGGAATATCGGAACGGGCTCAGAGTAGTCGGTTCAGTATCCACCCAGGAGGAAGGAAATGTATAAGGACCTAAGTGGTCAGCTCTGGTGGAGACGCATGAAGCACGATGTGATCGCTTTCATTAAAAGATGTTTGATCTGCCAATAGGTAAAGGCAGAAAGGCAGAGGCCTGGTGGCGAGCTGAAGAGCTTGCAGGTACCTAAGTGGAAGTGGAGGCATATCATTATGGACTTTGTGACCCACTTACCAAGGACGGCCTCTGGATTTGATGCGATCTGGGTGATCGTGGATAGGCTAACGAAGGTAGCTCACTTCATCCCATACTGTATGACTATTGTGTACCTGTAGATGACCCAATTATATGTGCGGGATGTGGTGAGGTTGCATGAAGTTCCAGTCTCGATAGTATCTGACAGGGACCCGAGGTTCACTTCACATTTCTGGGAGGGTCTCCAGACAGCTTTGGGCACGGAGGTGAGACTGAGTACGGCCTATCACCCTCAGACAGACGGCCAAACAGAGCGTACCATTCAGACGCTCGAGGACATGTTGAGGGCATGTATTTTGGAGTTTAATACTCCGTGGCAAGATTCAGTACCAATGATGGAGTTCTCCTATATTAACAGCTGTAAGACGAGCATTCAAATAACTCATTTTGAAGCTCTTTATGAACGACGATGTAGGTCACCGCTGTATTGGGAGGACTTGACTAGTGAAGCGGTCGGAGGACCGGATGTGATTAAGGATATGGAAGATAAGATAAAGTTGATACGCCTGAAGATGAAAGCGGCCCAGGATAGGCAAGCGGCCTATGCCAATAAGCGGCGACGACCGCTAGAATTCCAGTTAGGAGACAGGGTCTTCTTAAAGATCTCGCCCTTCAGGGGCGTGGTTCGTTTTGGGATGCGGGGAAAGTTATCTCCGAGGTATGTTGGGCCATATGAAGTTTTACAGCGTATCGGTACTTTGGCATATCGTTTGGCTCTACCGCCATTTGTCTGGCATACACGATGTTTTCCATGTCTCTATGTTGAGGAAGTATGAGCCAGACCCGTCCCATGTCTTACAGCCTACTGAAGTACAGTTAGACAAAGATGTGTCCTACGTTGAACGACCAATCAGAATTCTGGATCGAGAGGATCGCAGACTACGAAGTAAATTTATACCGATGGTCAAAGTTCAGTGGGATCGTCGGGGTGTCGAGGAGGCTACGTGGGAGACGGAACGGCATATGGTGCAGCACTATCCGGAACTATTCTCTGGTATGTTTTTATGTTTAGTTTCGATACGATGATGCATGTGGATTTCGGGGACGAAATCTTATAAGTAGGGGAGTAATGTAATACCCCCGAAATGTAATATGATTATGTTCCATGATGATGACTTATGTTAAGTTTAAGGGTTGTGGTGTAATTGATTTGGGGGAATATAATTACGATATGATGATATGATTTAGGGGGCATGATAGGTGTTTTAAAGGGATGTATTAATTAAGTGAAGTTATAAAATATCGAGTGAGGATATTTTAATACATCGTACTATATACCGGGACACAATTAAACACCTCATGACCACCCTACCCACACCACCCCCCTATCACTCGGCCCCCTCCCACTTGGCAAACCCATGCCTCTTTACTCACCCCATCCCCAACCCATGCCCAATCACTTCTCCCCCTTCTCCTCCTTTTCCTCTTCCTTCCCCTCTTTTCGTCCCTGAAGTGCTGCAAATTAAGGGGGAAAAAGCTAGAATTATTAGGTGTAAAAACCTTGCAAGAAGAGGAGCAAAAAGAGAGGGGTAAGTGGGTACCCTGTTTTCTGGGTTTTTAGTTGAGTTTGAGTTTGGGTGGGTGATTTTATGCATGCTACGTATGGGTTTGGGTGGAACCTTGATATGAATGCTTACATGGTAGTATTATGTAACTACTAGCATGTTTATTCGAGCATGTTACATGTTTTATGTGATAGATTTCTAGTTATGAAACTATGTGCTCGAAAATCTGGGTAATGCCATGATGCCCTGTTTTCTGTAAGTTGGTTGAACTCTAAGTTTATGATGATGTTATGATGCATGTTGGCTTAGGTTTTGTTAAACCTTTGATTTAAGTGCTTACAAGGATGTTTTATGAAGTTCTTCACATGTTAGTTTCAGCAAGAAAGATGTGTTATGAAGTAGAAAAGATAGTGTGAAAAGAGGTGCTCAAAAATCTGGGGAAATCCCGATTTTTTCAGAGCTCTCGATCGATCGAGATTTGGTCCCGATCGATCGAGCGAGACAGAAGGTCTAAGCATGTTTCAAAATTTTGGTGCCGATCGATCGAAGGATTTCTCGATCGATCGGTGAAGCTCCTCGATCGATCGATAAAATGTTCGATCGATCGAGCGAGGCAGAATGCTAAGGCACTATTTGTGCACAGTGTCTCGATCGATCTAGACCTAGGGCCGATCGATCGGGAGAGGCAGAAAGTTGAAAAATATGATGATGTTTTATTTTGTTAAGTTTATGATGTAAGATGGTTTTGAGGCATCTAATATGGTATAATGTGGTCTTGTAGAACCATCCCAGGTACCTGCACCATCTAGGAGATAAAGTCTGTTGACTCCTCCTCCTTTTGAAAAGGTACGTAAGAAGCGTACGGGCATCGGACGGTAACACACATCTCTATACTACAACTATGATTTTATCGCATGAATATACACGATGAAATCATGATGTTTATATGACGTTTATATGATGATGTGTATACGATGTTTACATGATGATGTTCATACGATGTTTAAGATGTTCATAAGATGTTTACGATGTTGTTAAGATGTTTATATATATTCATATGATGTTATTTGTGGTAAGATGCCACGGGGCAAGATGCCCTACATGGTAAGAGGCCATGATGTTATTTGTGGTAAGATGCCACGGGGTAAGACGCCCCCACATGGTAAGAGGTCATGCGATGTTTATAATGTGGTAAGATGCCACAGGGTAAGATGCCCATATGCATGATTATGAATCAGGGACAACAACAAGAAGGCATTGAATAACCAGCATGTTCACTTAACTAAGATGTCGTACTTTTACTATTATATTTTATGATGATGATGTTATAAGATGATGATATTTACAAGATGATGATGCTTATACGATGATGATGTTATAAGATGATGACATTTACAAGATGATGATGCTTATATGATGATGATGTCATAAGATGATGATATTTACAAGATGATGATGCTTATATGATGATGATGTTATAAGATAACGATTTTAATCACAACTATGCTTTTATCGCATGAGTATTCACGATGAAATGACGGTGTTTATACGATGTTTACATGATGATGTTTATATGATGTTTATACGATGAAGTTCATATGATGATTATTGCTTATACGATGCTTAAATGATGACATTTATGCGATGTATTGTGGTAAGATGCCACGGGGTAAGATGCCCTACATGGTAAGAGGCCATGCGATGTATTGTGGTAAGATGCCACGGGGTAAGATGCCCTACATGGTAAGAGGCCATGCGATGTATTGTGGTAAGATGCCACATATGGTAAGAAGCCATACGATGATGTTGTGGTAAGATGCCACGGGGGTAAGATGCCCCATATGCACGATTCTAAATCAGGGACAACAATAAGAAGTGAATGAATAACCAGCATATTACTTAACCAATGTCTCATGCATTTACTATGATGTTTATAATGTTAAGTAAGATTATATATGCTCATGATGTGTTGTCCCTGTAGGTACACTTTTGGACGGAAGGACTAAGGGTCGGGTTGAGGCAGTGAGCTACGAGGGACACAGGAATGTATAGGATTCAAGTTATGATTAGTATCTACTCTAGGAGTAGCGTAAATCTAAATGACATTCCTTTATAATGTAAAGATTGTTTTTGAAGTTTTGTATTTTGGCCTGTAATCCTGTTAGCTCGTGTAACAACTAGAACCCTAAGATGTTACTTTAATGCATTTTTAGTCCTTCTTATGTCTATTAATCACTGTTAAGGTGGGAAGACCCCACAATCTCAATCGTGACATACATCATAAATTAATGGAGCGTGTTACAACGTTATCTCTCGATCTCGGTTGTAACTCTCAAATTCAATCAAAGCTAGCTAGACTTTGATCTACACATGCAATCAATCTATGAACAATAAATATCAATGCGCTCAAATACCAATGAATCAATATATCAAATACAACGAACTAAAACTTCAATAATATAAACCAAATTCAATTCAAATCAAATACAGATGAGTTTAATTGTCTCTCGACCTCAAAAACATCAAATGAAAATGAAAATCAAATAAATTAAGGTTCAGAAATACGATAAACGATGGATGAATCCGTGCGTTGCACCGTAATTTCTTCTCTTGTTCCTTCCTTGCACTCCGGAAGAGATTGGCTCGACTTTGGACGAAGAACGGAGATTGGATCTCCTTCTTCCGGCGTTGGGCGGCGGCTATGGCGGCTGCTCTTGACCTAAAAACGTCTGATATGGTGTGTAAAAAATCGTTTTTCAACTTGTGGAAGAGATCTCCCTTAAAAGCCCTCCAAAATCACGATAAAAAGGAAAATAAAATCTTCAGATTTCGCGTCTCGATCGATCGAGATTTTCACCGATCGATCGGTGCACTGTTCACGTCAGCCTTTTGCACTCACTGCCTCACTCGATCGATCGAGAATTTCCACCGATCGATCGAGATTTCTCAAAATTTGTTGTAGAAGTTACTGCCTCGCTCGATCGATCGAGATTTCCACCGATCGATCGAGCCTTCAAAAAAATTTGATTCTCGCTTCTGGCTGGCTCGATCGATCGAGAATAAATCTCGATCGATCGAGATTTGGGAAATCCATCTTCTTTCATTTTCTCTTCTTTTACGCCTCGATTTCGCCCGTTATCTTCATGTAAGCTCATTTCTTCCACTTCCGGTCTAATTTCCTGAAACAAACGAATAAACACCAAAAAGCATAATATCATCCAGGAAAAAGTACGGAAAATGGGAAGAAATTACAGTTAAAATCACTCAAAATCTAAGCCTATCAGCGATCGATCGCCGAGGATTGGCGATCAATCGCGACGAGCAGCTCGATTTTTGGTGACGATGAACAGTGTGGGCGATCGATCGCGTGGTCTCAGCGACTAATGTAAGGCCCCAACCCCTTAACTTGTCATTAGTGCATTTATGACGTCGTATGAGTATAAAAAAATTTCATTCTTTAAAAGAATCATTACATGCTTCACCTATTCTCCATGACATAAATAATACTCAGGATGGAATGATCACTTCTACCAACAATAAGACTCGACGTTCACCCATTATCATCACCATTGCACCACTCTTACATTGTGGGTTTTTATAAAAATTTGGACAGAGTCTCCCCATAAATTGAGCTATCCGAAAATGAAACACATCACAAAATAACTCCCAGTCAGGGAAAAAGACAATATTAAAAGAAACCAAAACCCTAAGTAAGTTCCCAGCCAGGGAAAACACCATACTAAGAAGACATCAAAATTGGGCTTCAACACCCTTATACAGTCCATATGCATGCATCCACATGCTCACATACGAGCAATAAATAAATGAAGACCAATTAAATGCATAAATAATGTATGCCTTCAACCCATACTCAAACTACACTCCGGGAAGCAGCATCGTTCAACGAGTTCGAGCTTACCATCCCAAAACGCCGTAGTATATGTCGTACCTGTAAGGACCCCATGGCCCTTAACCCTTGATTAGTGTATTAACCACTATGTGTGGCACATGCTTTCAATAAAAATCAATCGGGAAACTTATATGATGATTTACCATTGAATGGCAATCACAAAATTTTCTTTAATATGCCATGTTATAAGATCATCATCCTAACAACAAATAGACTCATAGAGTTCGCCCATTACCATCCCCTTTATACCACTTTTACATTGTGGACCTTTAAAAAAATTTGGGCAGAGTCTCCCCATAAATAGAGCTATCCCGAAATGAAAGCACAACACATAACATAATTCCCGGCCAGGGAAAACACAATACTCAACAGAAATACTGAACACTAAGTAAATTCCCAGCCAGGGAAGACACCACACAATAAGACAACTAAAGTGGGTTTTCAACACCCGCATAATACACTAATGGCTCTCAAATCATTTAGCAATTCTACCACTAATTGCATGCAAACATATGATGAAAGAGAGAAAGGCTCATGCCTTTATATACAACCCATATACAAGAATATTCGTGCTCACATGCGAGCATCATAAATGTGTATATAAACCTCGGGTGTATATAAGTACTCTATACGATACCGTGCTCCATCAAGCCCTGGTACCACGATCCTGTGAGTACATCCAATCAACAGCTCAAGTTCAGCTCCACAGCCATCGATGTACCTGTTCTCCTGCCCCAACAGAGACAGCCACCAACGGGGTGAGCATACCAATACACAAAATCCCATAATCACAATAATGAAATTCATAATTTACAACAAAAGTAAATACTAATGAATTTTAAATGATAATCCCTGGATGGCAACGTCCTCATCCGGGATTCCGTGTACTGTCCCTGTTCTCACAATCATCAAACTCATCAAATCCCAAAGATCAATAAATCAACACATTGATTTAACTCATAGCATGCCTGATTCTCAAGTATCAATAATTAATGATTCCAAATTCATTATACATACAAATATAGATATCTCGATATCTAATACTGATTTTCAACTTTGCTACCAATCACAGATAGCTCAAATGCCTAGCATTTATTTTACAAATTCTCCATTATACTTAGACATCTCACATGTCTTATAATGAATACATGATTCCACGATCATTCTTAGGCATCTCAAATGCCCTACAATAGTCATATAAACCCAGTACCCCATATCTCTTATAAGGTCATACTACTCTAGTATCACGCACGCTTGTGGCGGCGATGTCAAGGTTGGGTCGTTCCATAACTATATCAACACATATATATAACCATACGCACAACCATCAATGCAATCAAAATACATTATGCATTTCACAAATGTTCTCATATAAAGTAATGCTCGTACGTCGCACGTACCTTAAATCTCCGAGGTCCGAGCCAAACCTTGCTCGAATTCCATGCCCCGAGGAACGATGTGCCAATCGAGAATCGGATGGAAAATGTTCAAAATCGAAGAACCCTAAATTTTGGGCGTCTGCGTCTTCTGCAAAATCCGACCCCAAAACGCGACGAAACTTCGAATTGGTGGTACGGGAAGCTGCGCCTCGGAGAGACGAAGCTGACGGTGGGTCGGACGCGCCGAACGGCAGCCAGACGGCGGCGGTCGCGGCGTTTGAAGTGGCGAGGGTCGAAGGGGATCGGGAAGCAGCGTGCGCGAGGAGAGAGAGGGAAGGTGGGGAAAATGGTTCCAATAATTAACATCTCGGGTTCAACTGGTATATATAGCAAAAATACCCCGAAATACTAATAGCCCCACAAATACATCATGATTCATTAAAAATCATCTGTTTTCAAAAATTCTCTCTCTAACTCCAAAACCCCCTACCGGTGCCCACACAAAGCACCCGAGATTCCGAGTCACACTAAAAACCCAACTCATAGGTTTTCACCGAAATGAGAATACGATCTCAACCTCGGGATCCAACGATCCCAACTACTCAAATAGACGAGCCCGGAAGGCCCAACACCTCGATTAAACTCCAAATCGCCACGTAAAACAACTTTAGGGGTTATTAACACTACGAGATTAACATCTATAATCCCTGGTCATCACAATATCCCCCACTAAAAGAATTTCGTCCTCGAAATTAGCACCGGTGTATCACGTAACACCCGGGCTACACAACAACATAAAGCGATAAACTCGATTCTTGACCAAATCAGAATCGTCTTAATAAACGCGAGGATACTTACCTCACATCAAACTCTGAAACAGAGCGACCTACCAACACCAACTTATCACCCAAGAGGCAAAACGTACCTCGATGCGGTTCATCCCAAAAGTCAGTCCCTCATGACTGCAAAACAACCAATACTTACGACCGTAGATCGGACAGTCATCCTTAGTTCTAATACAACTAGTAAGAATGCATCATGAATGACACCTCAATCGTGAGAACGTTGACCTCGTGTCAACCTCTGGAGTGGAATAGACTTCCAAATCCATCGTAACGTCAAAGAGCGTCAGCACCACTCAACGCTAATAATCCAAAAGCAGTTAGTCAGCTGGAATTGCAAGGATTCGAATTGCTCCCGATTCCATCGTAGATATCATTCAAAGACATCTCTATCATGACTCACGATGTCTAACATACATCGTTACGGGGGAAACATTATTATACCACGGTGCACATACCAAACCTGGTTCCTGCTACACAGACCACCTTCATCCAAGGAGCAGTTGCACCCTCTGCAACTCGGATCGGGCAACTCACGGCCACCGATCCACACTCGAACACATCTCATAAGATGTCCACCTCCGGATATTCCAAGGATCACATCCTGATCATAAATAAACTATCGAGACTCCACAGAGTTTCAAATTCTGAAAGGACATGCAATAAACCCATTGCATCCTCAACACTTGTGTCGACAGCGACACCCAATAAATCCGAATTCCTGCCATCCCTTGATAATCCTAGGATTTAACAATCCAAACTTAGGAAGGCTATCGCATAACTCGAAGGAAAACACCAGCAATGAAACACCTCAACCCACACAAGATAATCCCTCCTCAAAGGGTGTCAACTAACTTCACGATTGTTCTCATAATTATCGTGCCATGGAGATTCCCAATCTCAAGGTGTTCCATATCTATCATCAGAGATTTAGCCATCCAAAATAGCATAACTCTATGCTTGTCAAAAAGGAAATCAAAAATTGGCATCCGTACACTCACCGGTATACCTGCCTAAGCACTGACATCACATGCATACTCAATGCACTTGGTTCGGGTATCTACAACATACCCCTAAGCCCCAAACACAACTGTCAATTCTGAGTCATTCCCATCCGGTGGAGAATGATAATAGACGATCAATAACACGGCGTGATTCCCAAAATCAACACCACACGTACCAACTTACCAAATCTTTCAAAGATTCCCAAATAGGTATAATACTACCTCCTTCCCCACAAGGGAAGTGCTATCGAACTCGAGATCCACTAGTCTCGAACCACCGTTCGGAAAAAAAACTGGATACAATAACACCCATTGCATCGCAAGTACACGGATTCCCCAGATCGAGTCAACGACGACTTGATGACTCTCTTGTTGGTACTCCAACATTATGAGCTGTCCCAGACAAGTCTCACCAAGATTAAACATAAACGTATACACGTTTCAGTGAGGCATGCACAACCTCAACCACAAATGACGTGGTGACTACTAAAGTCCACCATAATCCACATCGTATCACCTTACGATTTGCCAAACTTGGTTCCAACGAGCAGTATCATGGCCCCAACAAGCACAGTATATCATTACCACGATATCTGGCTAGCAAAGCGCTGTCTCCATAGGCTCATATCAAGCCCACCAACAAGCCATATGTTCCATCTCGGTATGTCATACCGTACAAACCGTTAGAGTAATGGGTCATCGCCCAACATATCTCTAAAATACCAAGCACAATGGACAACCCGGTTCCTTGCTCACTTATGATGCAATCATAATCCGTTAAGACTTATCTCACACCCTCAGGTGGGTGCAACCATGTCTACCCTACATCACAACACAAGCGAGTAGTTTCCTCAATGACTACTCTTACCACCAATCACTTGGCGCTAGCCAAACCAACGAGCATACCCAAGGGTATCATTGCTCGACAAATATTTACCTCTATAACATGATGTGGTACATTTACCGTACAATACATCCAATGCTCCACCGAGCAAACCTGCTCGGCAAAAAGGTCTCGTCAACTAGTGACCCAGACTCTACCATGTGCTCACCATCGGCACTCAAACCATACAACTAAATACATAACATAAATGTATTAACCATCAAAACGACGCTACACGTCTACATAGAACATCCACTATGTCATAGTCATCCCGTGACGGTACCTGTCAACATATGACTTTGAAATAATATTGTCGACTCGTGACAGTATATGTCGATACACGACGTCCACAATCTCATCGTCAAACACATGGCATATATAGCAACACGTAGTATCCACAATAATGCTAACAAAAGTAATACGCCATACCTCATCGCTATCAAGATAGCGGAATACCTGTATCCATCGTCCACCAGCGGTACACAAGTAGCATCCGTCGCTCGTAGGCGACATAATCCAGCGCTACGCACATAGCGGTATAACCCATCGCTATAGAATCAGCGGCATGATCTCTCGTCATAGAGTCAGCGGCATAAGACATCGCTATAGATATCCGGCGGTATGAACCATCGCCATAGGTGTAGCGGAATGACTCGTCGCTATGTAATATCCGGTGGCACGAATCATCGTCAATAGGATACCCGGCGGCATGAACAATCGCCAATAGAATAGCGGAATGAGACATCGCTATCAATATATCCGGCGGCAAGAACCATCGCCAATCAATATAGCGGAATGAACCATCGCTATCGATATATCTGGCGGCATGAACCATCGCCAATCAATATAGCGGAATTAACCGTCGCTATCAATATATCTGGCGGCATGAACCATCGCCAATCAATATAGCGGAATGAACTGTCGCTATCAATATATCTGCGGCATGAACCATCGCCAATCAATATAGCGGAATGAACCGTCGCTATCAATATATCTGGCGGCATGAACCATCGCCAATCAATATAGCGGAATGAACCATCGCTATCAATATATCTGGCGGCATGAACCATCGCCAATCAATATAGCGGAATGAACCGTCGCTATCAATATATCTGGCGGCATGAACCATCGCCAATCAATATAGCGGAATGAACCGTCGCTATCAATATATCTGGCGGCATGAACCATCGCCAATCAATATAGCGGAATGAGACATCGCTTTCAATATCGATAATGTGGTTTTTCCGGTCTTGTTTTAGCAGCAGAATTTTAGGACCCCTCGCTTCGACATATAGCGGCAACATATGATATCCCTCGCTTCGACAATGACAGCGGCATGTTACCTCGCTTAGACATGACAGCGGCAAATATCATATTACCATCGCTTCATATGACAGCGGCAAGTACCTCCCTCGCTCGAATATAAAAACTACCGGAACTTCCACTAGCTCCCTGTACCTGCATCCAGGTTAATACCACAGTTCACAATATAATGATCGATATCACGTTCCAGTTATAACCACAATATTCCACATTAATCACTAGAATTGTGACTGTTCCGGTCCCAATACAACAGCGGAATTTTAGGACCCCTCGCTTCAACAATGACAGCGGCATGTTACCTCGCTTAGACATGACAGCGGCAAGTACCTCCCTCGCTCGGAGATAAAGGCTACCGGAACATTCATCAATTCTACCACAATAATCAAGCACAACAGTTGATTCCATTATCACAATATATATCACTATCATTTCACATATACCATCACATGTAAGGGTTCACTACCCATGATATACATAATCAAAGGTGTAACACGTTTACCGTCCGAAGCCCGTACGTCTCACCTTTCTTGATTTTCCTACAAAATCAGATCCCTTAACACATAATACATGAAGGGCCAGACATCACCATTAATGCCATCCCATCACATTCTACACGATTCCTACAATCACAATGATTAGCAGCACCACTTTTCATATCATAAAAGCACATAAACAACTAGTTGTGTCATACAACATTAATGCCATCATGCATAAATATGTGCTATCAATAACTTCATAGGCCCTTAACAGCCCCAAAGAGCTAACCACTGCTCTGATACCACTAATGTAAGGACCCCATGGCCCTTAACCCTTGATTAGTGTATTAACCACTATGTGTGGCACATGCTTTCAATAAAAATCAATCGGGAAACTCATATGATGATTTACCATTGAATGGCAATCACAAAATTTTCTTTAATATGCCATGTTATAAGATCATCATCCTAACAACAAATAAACTCATAGAGTTCGCCCATTACCATCCCCTTTATACCACTTTTACATTGTGGACCTTTAAAAAAATTTGGGCAGAGTCTCCCCATAAATAGAGCTATCCCGAAATGAAAGCACAACACATAACATAATTCCCGGCCAGGGAAAACACAATACTCAACAGAAATACTGAACACTAAGTAAATTCCCAGCCAGGGAAGACACCACACAATAAGACAACTAAAGTGGGTTTTCAACACCCGCATAATACACTAATGGCTCTCAAATCATTTAGCAATTCTACCACTAATTGCATGCAAACATATGATGAAAGAGAGAAAGGCTCATGCCTTTATATACAACCCATATACAAGAATATCCGTGCTCACATGCGAGCATCATAAATGTGTATATAAACCTCGGGTGTATATAAGTACTCTATACGATACCGTGCTCCATCAAGCCATGGTACCACGATCCTGTGAGTACATCCAATCAACAGCTCGAGCTCAGCTCCACATCCATCGATGTACCTGTTCACCTGCCCCAACAGAGACAGCCCCCAACGGGGTGAGCATACCAATACACAAAATCCCATAATCACAATAATGAAATTCATAATTTACAACAAAACTAAATACTAATGAATTTTAAATGATAATCCCTGGATGGCAACGTCCTCATCCGGGATTCCGTGTACTGTCCCTGTTCTCACAATCATCAAACTCATCAAATCCCAAAGATCAGTAAATCAACACATTGATTTAACTCATAGCATGCCTGATTCTCAAGTATCAATAATTAATGATTCCAAATTCATTATACATACAAATATAGATATCTCGATATCTAATACTGATTTTCAACTTTGCTACAAATCACAGATAGCTCAAATGCCTAGCATTTATTTTACAAATTCTCCATTATACTTAGACATCTCACATGTCTTATAATGAATACATGATTCCACGATCATTCTTAGGCATCTCAAATGCCCTACAATAGTCATATAAACCCAGTACCCCATATCTCTTATAAGGTCATACTACTCTAGTATCACGCACGCTTGTGGCGGCGATGTCAAGGTTGGGTCGTTCCATAACTATATCAACACATATATATAACCATACGCACAACCATCAATGCAATCAAAATACATTATGCATTTCACAAATGTTCTCATATAAAGTAATGCTCGTACGTCGCACGTACCTTAAATCTCCGAGGTCCGAGCCAAACCTTGCTCGAATTCCATGCCCCGAGGAACGATGTGCCAATCGAGAATCGGACGGAAAACGTTCAAAATCGAAGAACCCTAAATTTTGGGCGTCTGCGTCTTCTGCAAAATCCGACCCCAAAACGCGACGAAACTTCGAATTGGTGGTACGGGAAGCTGCGCCTCCGAGAGACGAAGCTGACGGTGGGTCGGACGCGCCGAACGACGGCCGGACGGCGGCGGTCGCGGCGTTTGAAGTGGCGAGGGTCGAAGGGGATCGGGAAGCAGCGTGCGCGAGGAGAGAGAGGGAAGGTGGGGAAAATGGTTCCAATAATTAAAATCTCGGGTTCAACTGGTATATATAGCAAAAATACCCCGAAATACTAATAGCCCCACAAATACATCATGATTCATTAAAAATCATCTGTTTTCAAAAATTCTCTCTCTAACTCCAAAATCCCCTACCGGTGCCCACACAAAGCACCCGAGATTCCGAGTCACACTAAAAACCCAACTCATAGGTTTTCACCAAAATGAGAATACGATCTCAACCTCGGGATCCAACGATCCCAACTACTCAAATAGACGAGCCCGGAAGGCCCAACACCTCGATTAAACTCCAAATCGCCACGTAAAACAACTTTAGGGGTTATTAACACTACGGGATTAACATCTATAATCCCTGGTCATCACAGTACCTATTCTACCTGTTTCAACAGAAACAGCCCCACACAGGGTGAGCATACCAACATCACACTACCCATATCATAACAATGCATAAAGATCATGATATCACAATTTAAGAGTATCAAAAATCTATAAGATGTACTCGCCGTGAAGTTCTAAATCTGTACAGCTTCCACACAATGTTCCTGTTTTAAGCTTACACGCTTTCATAATATCAAGTTTATTATCGCCACTGAGAATATGATACTCAACCACGCAATGAATTCAATACACCAAGAATCTATTATTAATGCTCAATCAAAAATAATTCCATATCAATGCAGTTCTGTCTATCAATCTATCACTCAACACTTTCTCATACTGGTCATGCCAAAGGCATCCATACCCAACTCCATATCCGGACCACATACATTTACGTGTCCTCCATACCACATATAACTAACTCAATTCACATATTCCTTCCCTTATATTCCGTCATCACAATTATTCACATATTCGTTCCCTTATATTCAGTCATCACAATTAATCACATATTCGTTCCCTTATATTCAGTCATCACAATTATTCACATATTCGTTTCCTTATATCCAGTCATCACAATTCAACAATTTATGAATACTGGAATACGAAAGAATTCATATTATACCTGCTCGTATGTCACCATGTACCTTATAGTCGACAACATGAGACGCTATCCCGACATCCGAAGAGTAATGTAGAATCTATATTAAAACCATCACTCAATATTAACTCATTTATAATCCAACCGATATCGATCATATCAATTCAATTATTTAAATTCAACAACTTTTATCTCATATATTCATAATCCATCAAAGTAATAATCGATTAAACAAGTATCAACACCCACCAACATATTACAATGGCTACAAGCAAAGTTAGTTCTTTCACCCCCCCCCCCCCCCCCCCCCCCCCCACTAACAAGGCTTAGACCCACACTTGAATCACATCTAAGCATATTAACAAACACCTTCCATACATTATTTTAGTATTCGTTTCTTTCTTTCTTTAACCAACAATAATACTAAGCCAAGATAAAATTCCACAATTTATTTTTAACAATCAACCATCCAATAAAGTGAGTCACAATTAACTTCCAACAATCAATAACATTTATCATTCTATCCAATTCCAAATTATCATTCTTCAATGACAATACTTCATCTAACCACATACATGTATATACTTAACACATTTACACTTCACGCAGGTAACCATCCACTCCAAGCTTTCACTTGTAAATCCATGCAGCCAATTGGAACAATTCCCAAAGATGATCTACTAAGGCCCATACCTTATTGGAGTACATGGAGTCCATTCAGCTTTCATGGCATCTTGCCAATGTCCCGAATCAATATCTGACATCGCCTCCTTGAAAGTCCAAGGATCATATCCATGGTCTATTTCTTGACTACTTTCAAGGAGTAGATTCATTCTATCAGGAGCTCTTGAAACATTTTTCAAATCTCCTTGGTGTGTGTAAATCAAAGGTTGTGATTGACTCAATTAATTTCACCGTTTTCACTTTTCTAGTGGTTGTGATTCTTGAACCCTTTCAAGTTATATTCTATCGTCATTCCTTTCTAATAGAAACTTTTTCTCTAGAAAGACTGCACTTGTTAAACAAACACTTTGTCTCCAATTGATAATATAAATTTCCACAAAATAACATAAGATGGATCAACTATCCAATAATCTCACACTGGCTGCTTCACATAAGCAGAACAATCTCAAATCTATATTTGGATTATTTTTCAGTCCATATCGTATATGGAGTTTTGGTCACTGCATTTGTATGAATTATGTTCAACCAATATGTAACTTTAGAGAGTTACTGGGAGAGAACACATTCTCTTTAAGATAACTCAACATCATCTTGCACTAAAATTTAGTGCTCCACATACGTCCATATGAATCAAATTCAATGGACATTCAGCACATGCTAAATATATGTTGGATTTAAGCTATCATTCTTTTTATATTCTTTGAATATAATCATACTAATCATTCATAAGTTCACCAGATTCAATAAAACACGCATTCTTAAAAATACTGCAAATCACATTCGCATATTTAAAAGAATATCATTCTCTATCAAAATAGGAACAATGTTCATGATTAAATCTAGAACAAATAAATAATTGCTCAAACCAGTTCCTAACCAGTTCAAGATTTATATTAAATAAATATTTCAAACAGCCTTTGCAACAACTCTTGCTACAATGCTTAGCCTCAGGTAGGTTTCACCTTCCTAGGGCTCTCTACTTCTTCACAACACGTGCAACTCTTTGCAAAAATGCGAGCACAACTGGCATCATATACCAAAGAAGTAGAACCAATAGAAACATTTAATTTTAATATAAAACATACCCTTTCTAGAACGTTTCTAGTCTAGGTATTCCTTACAATTTTACGACAGTGACCAGCAGTGAAAACATAGATGCCTCTCATTTCTTAGTTGCTACTATATGATTTTTCGTCTTTTGAGGTTGAGAACTATTTCCCTTCCTCTACTTTATCCTTGAATCATTCCCACCAATTGTAGAAGATTCAACAAGAAGAACACGTTTCTCCTTTGAATCAAGGATACATGAGTTTCCAACATTTTGACTATAAGATCAAATCTACAGCCAGTTAATGAGGATTTGCCATATTCAGATTTTCCAATTTCTCAACAAGAGATATTTTTCTTACACCATGCTCATAGACCAAAGCCCCATCTCGCATGTGAAATGAAAATAGCTCTTTTGAAATCGCGAGTCTCAGTAATCGCGTTCGTTCACCAAACAACATTTGTAGGTGTTGGAAAATATTAGCAATGTGAACGAATTTCTCATATCTGTGTTGAAAATCATTAGTGACATTGATGCTATCATATAGCACCTAACCGAGAGATCATCATCCCACCACTTCTCAAGTGTGGCGATCTCTTCATGAGACGAACCGGGAGACACTTCAACATGAGGCTCCCACCAAGGGTATATAACAACTTTTCAGAAGCAATCGTTATTTTAACATTAATAACCAATCCTGGTGGTTAATTTGTTTATATGGAGATTTGATGTAATCGGATTCACGGCAATCACAATACTGAGAATAAATAGAAAATATATGCAAACCGTTTGATTATTAATTAATTCAAAAACTATGGACTTTAGTTATTGAATGCTCCCACTAAATTTTTCGAATTTGTCACCCTCATGACAAATGAACGGAAAATCGTATTTTCTTAGTGGGTTTGGAGTCCAACTAGCTCATGATAGCCCCGGGCGAGGGTCCAACCGACCTCATGATACTAAAGGTAGCTCACAATTGCATCATATGCAACCCCCAAGATATTCGCCTTGTGATTGACATAACCCTACGGAGGCAGGCCAATTATGCCTTCTCACGTCAAACTAACCCATCCCACGGATGGTAATGTCCGCCAATAAGACCCCACGAGGGTGAGTAATCTTAAAGGTTAACAGAACCCTATCCATAATTAAGTGGCAGTTAAACACACAGCTTTCTCATGCCAGATGCCTCCCACGAGGGTGAGACAAGACACCTGACACAAGTAGCGTCTCATGGCTTAACTATTGATGGAAGACAGGAAACAACAAACTCCTTTGAGCTCCCTTTACAGTTTGATATTTAAAATTTTGAATCATATTCAAAAGAGGGATTTAATAATTTTCAAATCTCATCAAGTACTTGTTTGTTTGTTTGTTTGCCGGATTAATGCAACTATGTTTTATTCATACAGTCATATGTACTAATAACACAGACAAATAAACATTTATCATACATCACATGCATAATAAAAATAAATATGGACGATTACGGCCTTTTCCTAATTGATCCACGTGAGCCATACGTGGATCACAAGTCTGTCTAAGGTGATGCAGGTATGCAATGCACTCCAATTACATTTTGTTTCCATCATACAAGTCTTGATCTTGGTGCTCCGTCTTCAATCTTGATCTCCCACTAATTCTAAAGATTTTACATTTAAATCGTGCAAACAAGAGAATAGGGATACAAATCCAGGGTGTGATACATCAGAAAAATAGAGAGAGCAGGCTCGCAGGCCCGATAACCAAAAATCACAATAATAATGAAACAATAAAAACCTAAACATTCACCTAAACACATTGGTCAAGGCCCGTAATCATCCATCATGCAATCACAACATATGTAATTAAACATTAAACTAAACAATTACATCATATGTAATTGTACTAATTACATCACATGTAACTAGAGCACAATAATTAATTTATTCTATCGTTTCCCACTAATCGCATCATTAATTGAAAATAAAATTAACAAATTAAATAAAACCATTTTATTTAATTTCTAATTAATTAAATTTTAATTAATTGGTAAAATCTCTATTTACCTTTAAATCATATTAATCGAAAATAAAATTAACAAACTAAATGAAACACTTTCATTTAATTTCTAATTAATTAAATTTCAATTACTTGGTAAAATCACTATTTTACCTCAAATCATAATATTAGCCAAAAATAAAATTAACAAATTAAATGAAACATTTTCATTCAATTTCCAATTAATTAAATTTTCAACTAATTGTAAAATCTCTATTTTACACTTAATAAATTAAAAATCACATTTTTAATAAATTAAGTATTATGATTTATTATTTCAAAAATAATATTCGGATAAAACATCTAAAATGACCCAAAACTTTTATGGACTCCAAACAATTTGGATCCAAAAAGTAAAAATTGCAATTTCAACCCAAAATATTATCTTTAATTTTCGGACATAACAATTTTTTTTTTTAAATTTCGAAAATTCACTGTTCATTCATCTTCCCAAATTAAAAAAAACAGGGTTTCTGCTTAACCTAGCCGCCATCCCCAAAATCAAATTTTTAGGGTTGATGCTAGGGTTTCATCGCCGCCTTCTCTTGCCGCCACCTTATCTGAGCATCTCATCACCTCCTCCTTATACGACGATCTCGCCGCAAGGTTTCACGCGCAGATCGAGGGCCCACCTCGCTCAAATCGTTCGCACGATTGTCACAGCGACAAGATCCAGAATCGCCGTAAACCTGCAACAAGATCCAGAGAACTTTGTTGAGCTTAGGATGACGAGAAAAACTTCTCCGCCACTATCCCGGCTGCGCAACCTTTCTCTGGTAATCATAGAACATCGGATTTGCGATGTGGTCCAGCAGCCTGTTCGTGATTCCCGTCGCGCACAACACGATGGCGGAGAACAATTCTCCGCCGGTACGTCACCGTGCAAAGATTCCAGCAACCGCCAGGCCATTTGCCTTCCATGGTGTTGACGATCAATTTTTGGGACACAAATTAAAACTCATTTTCAATCTGATTTTGTATGTTTTTCCGCATCCAAAATTTCTGATTCGAATACGATTTATATCACGTGGAAACGATCTAATAAAAATTAATTATAGATACATGAATCAAAGCAACGTGGCTCTGATACCACTGTTGGGTATCCGAGCCCCGGCGCCAGATCCAAACGCAGCGGAAATAAAACAATAAACAGATCTGACCCGTGGACGGAAGATCGCGCCTGATTCATATATTAGAACATGCAAATATCGAATATTAATGCATGAAAAGAGATTACCGTTAACAGCAAAATCAATCTGATGGCGGTGATCCTCGAGTCCAATCAACCTGACCAGATCTACAAGTCTGGCACCAGTGCTAGTGTGATGACGGCTATTCTCAGAGAGTGAGTGTATTGAAATAGAATTGGGTAACCCTAGAGTGAACCTTATATTTATAGTGTTTATGAGACAACTAATTGGGCTATGGCTCATAAAGCCCATCGGGCCAACGTTTGGCTTGCTTGGTATTTTATGCTAACAGACAGTCATCGGAATCATCGTGGCTCACACATGTGCCCCAGTGCACCAACGATCGCAAGAAGTGTTTAACCGTCAAGCTTCTTTGTCATATCTCACTACCTGTGTACTTCCATCGACACAATTCCATTGCACAATCTTATTTCCCGTCATATACTTTCATCACAGTACCCATCATATAATCTCGTTAAATCATGCAATCCATGCTTTCATGTATATTCAAGAATATATGACAATACATCAACATTTATCTTAATTAACTTCATACCTGTGTCGTTGCAAATGTATGCAACTTATCCCCACATCATCACCATCATCCGTATGAAGTAACGGTACTCTTGAGCCTTTACGCATCAATCTCTCATATATCATCTCCTGGCTATTATCTGGTGCAAGGTAATGACTAGAAAACCCATTAGTCATTCTCACATACGTATATACACATTATACACACCAACAGCCACAGACCATCAACATCAAATCATGATAAATGGCTTAACACCAATATTTTCATGTCACGATTATACTCATCTAACACAAGGCATCAACATCAATATCGAATAGTTCGTGACATACCTTTGTAGATGGAATCATCTACAATAAACAGTGGCACCATAATATCATGTTAATCACAGCACTCACATACTCTTAAGTATCAACATTTCCACATTACTTCACCCAATATTATCTGTCATAGGACAAGTACAAAATAATATCGTTAGTATTTCTCAAATACTAGTAACATAACACGTACCTTGTCATTTACGCATTTCGATATTCATAATGTTTCTGTCATCAAACATTAATTCCCTGCATCAGAAGTTTCTCGCAGTTCTATACACAACATGCTACTGCACACTATCACATAGGGTGATTGAAATTTAACATAAGAATCAATTGCATGCTTCAATGACGCAATTTATATCAATCTTTAACTCATCCTCGAAACATAAAAATTCATTAATCATGAATGTTCACAATGATCACATGTCCACACACAACATTCGTAGTAATCACGCGTCATCCCGCGACATACTCATGTCATCCCGTGACACGCTTATTAAACTCATGTCTATCTGATGGTATTCCATTCAACATAATAGGTGATTAATCAATTATTAATCCTACCACATACAAAACTAGAATGCTTTCACAACAATAATTATCGTCACAAAATGATTAACATCTATTTTCAATATCTCATCACTACACACCGTAGATATGAGAGTGTTATCACAGAGGTCACACCCCTTCTTGCCTTATTACCGCAACAAAATATGAATGACACATCTAGGTTCCACTTCAATTCCATTATCAACTTTTCTACATGTACATGATTTCAAAATCAATAGAAATCAACAAAATAACTCGAATCAACATATATCAATATGTTCAACCAACTGAAACGGTTTACCTCGATACTTCGTCCTCCTGGATCGATCCAATATCCTCTTGGGTCTAAATCACATATACCCAATGAGCAATAACATAACTGTACATAGCACAACTTCTATTGCCATCTGCAATCAAAGCATCATCGATACTCATTGCTAACACAATTGCGATACAACAGCATTCATCGCTAATCACAATAGCGGTAC
Organism: Haberlea rhodopensis; assembly: GCA_907163345.1. Taxonomy (NCBI): domain Eukaryota; kingdom Viridiplantae; phylum Streptophyta; class Magnoliopsida; order Lamiales; family Gesneriaceae; genus Haberlea; species Haberlea rhodopensis. The sequence continues at coordinate 33,081 of CAJQUN010000793.1, read as the reverse complement.
TAAAAATATTCATTGCTAACACAATAGCAATGCATCAATCTTCATCGCCCTACGGCGGTACATAATACTCATCGCCACTACTGGCATACATATAATATCCATAATCATAATGAATATACATTCTTAAAACAACAAGATGTAATAACACTTATTGTACACAGTTGATCCACACTTGATCCTTTAAATTGTCCCTGCTCTCAACATAAATATTCCACAAAATACGATTTAATATCAATACACAAATTGATATACTCACCATCAACAGAATAGCGGAATGAGACGTCGCTATATATATAATCGGCGGCAAGAACCATCGCCATGGAATCAGCGGAATGCACCATCGCTAAACACATGTCTGGCGGCATGAGCCATCGCCAATGACATAGCGGAAAGAGGCATCTCTATACATGTACCCGGTGGCATAAACCATCGCCAATCAATATAGTGGAATGAGACATCGCTATCAATATACCTGGCGGCATGAACCATCGCCAACCAATATAGCGGAATGAGACATCGCTATCAATATACATGCGGCATGAACCATCGCCAACCAATATAGCGGAATGAGACATCGCTATCAATATACCTGGAGGCATGAACAATCGCCAACCAATATAGCGGAATGAGACATCGCTATCAATATACCTGGCGGCATGAACCATCACCAACCAATATAGCGGAATGAGACATCGCTATCAATATCGATAATGTCGTTGTTCCGGTCTTGTTATAGCAACGGAATTTTAGGACCCCTCGCTTCGACATATAGCGGCATCATATGATATCCCTCGCTTCGACAATGACAGCGGCATGCACATCGCTTCGACATTGTGATGTCCCCGAAATGATTAATTACATTTAAGGCATTGATTATGTTCATATGATTAATTATGTGGATAATTGATTTATGTGTTGGAATTAATTATCATGTGGAAATACTTGGTCACATGTGGGCTTGACCCGGTAGAGCATTTCAGGGTGCATGTTATGCATGTTGGGTAATTGGGCATTTTAATGGCTTACATGTGTTGTTAGTCAATTATTTGGTGAAACATATTCAGAGCTTGAAAGCTTGTGCTGTTTTTTGATTGATCAGCGAGAGTCTTGTTTTTCTGTATTGTCGAGAGTCTTGTATGTCTGTATTGTTGTTGCATCCTTTTATAGTTGCATGTACCAACGACATTATTTCCCTTAATGTGCAACTCTTGACTCTGCTTAATCTCTGAGTAAGCTACAGTCTTCTTCTTCAGGATACTTGCCGTTCTGGTTCATGCTTTCGGCGACTGTCAGGTAAGCTCTTCTTTGTCTTCTTTCCTTTTATGGTAATCTTCAGTCTTTGGTCCTTTGTAGCATTAATTGCGACATTAAATGCTACAATAAATAGCCGTTAATGATTCGGACTGAAGAGCCACTCTTTATGCATCCTTGACTGCTCTGATCTGATAAAGATTGAGATCGATCTGAAGCTTCGATCTAGTCAGTCTGATATCTATCGATCCGGTCTGATATGTGATATGCCTTATCAGCTTGTTCTGTTTTGAGCTATCGATCTGGTCAGTCTGATTACCCTCGATCCGGTCTGATATGCTTTGTCATCTTATCAGGTTGATCTGTTTTGGGCGATCGATCTGGTCAGTCTGATTTCTCTCGATCCGGTCTTATATGTTTTGTCATCTTTAAAATCTCATCGATAAAGTTCGGAACTAATATATACGCATATACATATCTACATATATTTATAATAAAATTATCAATCCAAAACATAAGATAAATCATGCATCACATACATAAATTAAACGTGACATGGTTATAGTCCCTACTAGCGATTTTCTCAAGCCAATGAGAAAATCCTAACAGTCAACCTAAGGTAACTTCACAAGCACCTTCATTTGGCTCCAAATTGTGAATGGCCTCCTCATCCCGGCACCATGCTCCATCTTCATTGATCACCATCAATAAATAAACTATACTATATAACATTTACAAATATAGAGAATTCCTCGATTCACATTCGAGGGGAACATAGGGGAGGGATAACATTTAGAATAAAATAGAGAAGGCACGACTCGCAGGTCGTATTATAAATTACAAACATTCACAAATTCTATCTAATAGGTCAAAGGGCTATAACCATGCACCATGCTCAAACAACACATAAAACATGCTTTAACATTTAATTAATTAAATTCTAAATTAAAACTGTAAAATAAAATTTTGGAAATTTATCGTGCTCGGGACATCACATGCCACGAACTTATGCGACTAAACCACGAACCACCATGGTTCGAACCAACCTAACCACACACGGCTGGACCAATCATGGGCCTAGGGTTCCAAACCCTAGCCCAAGCCACGGTCCTCACATGCATGAGCCATGCGGCGGCCGCATGCATATCGAACCATGGGTCCTAACCCTAATCCTTCGCGCCGGCTTTCTTGATATCTATCGAGCCAAAAGGTTCCAAACCTAGCCATGAGTCATGGTCCCAACCATGTTCGATACATGAGCAGCGGCGGCTTGACCATCTCGAGCCACGGGTTCCAAAAACCCTAGCCCTCATGTGGTCTCACACGCCATATTTCATTAACTCTTGAACATGTTCGGACCATCATGTGCCAATATAGACTTTATCGAGCCAAAAGGGTTCTAAACCCAAATTGGTGCAGCGGCTCAGCCCATGCTCGAGCCAAGGGTCCGAACCCTACCTCTTCTAAGCGGCGGCCGAGGGGTGAAGGTATGTAGTGGCCGAATCTTTGAGCCATTATTCGATTTTGCGACTTCACGTATCGTATACAATTAAACGTCAATTATATCAAATATAAATTTACGATAATTTCACAAACTCGATTTATTTCATATCATATATGAATTATACAGTTTTAATAGCATGCAATACAAATCTAAATATGATTAAATAATTAACCACATAAATCCGATATGAGCTTTGTACACGGCTCGGATACCACTGTAAGTAATCCAACATGCATACAACGCAGCGGAATTTAAAATTTGGATTACCAGAACCGCGGATCTTTACAAAGTGGTCATATCGGATAAATGATCATAAGAGTCTCACCCTTGTAGCGTGTTTGAGCAGAATCCACATCCAACGAATTCCGAGTCACGAGCAACACCTCCAGGATCTTGCCTCTACGGTATCCACAAGATCAAATCGAAAGGGACGTTCAAGAATAAGTTGCTAGACTTATTCTTGAACCAAAACCGAACTCTCGGTACAAAACCGATCAACGGCAACCAAAAAACTCCTCCAAGCAATCGGCGGCCGTGACTCTTGAAGAAGAAGAAGAAGAAGAAGGCCGAGAGCTTTGGCTAGGTTATTGATTATCAATTGTTGTGTTAAAATCCAAATAATCACTTTGGTATCAAATTATATATGATTTAATTAAAGGCTTTCACAAAGCCTTATGGGCCCAAACCCATGATTTAATTAAATCCTTATAATCATTTAATTAAGACTCTTCTTAATTAATTAATTCATCCAATGAATTTAATTCCCTTTATCGATTTAATCTTTTGTGCGACCCGATAGGATCTTGTAATGTTGGTAGTGACATAAAATCACATTTTACGCCACAAGCAAAGAGCGGTGTCTAGCAACACATCAAGGCTACCCAAATTACAAGAATCTCTTTGACTCGACATAACCTTAGAACTTGTGATAATAACCATGTAACTTAATCCCTTTGTCCTTTGTGTTTAGATTGAACAAGAGTCATGGAACAGTCATACTCGTATATTCAATCTCTATTTCTTGATCCCCAGGTAGAACTAGAATAAACGAATAAGCTCGATATCACATATCGACTCATTCGAGCACGGCCATGCATTTTAGTTTTACTTGATCAAGGGACAAACACTTCTCCTGTTATATAGGAGGGACAAATCCTATCTAGATCAATCAACATCCCCCTACATAATTCGTAGTGTATCCAATAGTTGCCTTTATAGTTTACCCTGTTACAGGTAACGTTTGACAATATCAAGATACATAACTGCTTATGTTGGGATCTCTGATGATCTCAAGTCGTAAGTATTACATACATTATTATCACTATGAGAATTGCTTATGACACTCATATAACTATCCATGTAGCATTCTCATGGTGGGTCTGTCCAGTACATTGTTCTCTAACATGTACCCATGAGTTGATTTGACATCTCATATCTATGAACAATTCATTAATCAAAACATACTAGTCTCAACGTATTATCATTATCCCGATTCATGATAATACTTGACTAGGGACATCTTTAAGAACAATACAATATTATTCTAGGGACACTAACTTATATATCAATTCATATTGCACAGATATTCGAATAATATATATTAATGATTTGCCATTAATAAAATCATATTACATTGTATGTCATAAACAATCATCTAATGACTTGTCTTAGGGCATATCCCAACAAAAGGAACATTTTGGCTTTGGCAAATTCAAATTTTAAGTTTTCAAAAAGGCATAATAATGTTCTACTCGCTTTAAGGTTTTGTTAGCACGAAAAAAATTATACGGCCTCTATGATGTCAAACTGGGCTGATTTCTGAAATTGAAAAGTCATTATAGTGTAATAGGAACATTTTTGCTTAGGCAAATTCAAATTTTAAGTTTTAAAAAAGCTGTAAGAATTTTTTACTCGGTTTTAGGGTTTTGTTAGCAGAAAAAAAATTATACGGCCTTGAAAAGTCACTAAGTTGTAAACGGAACATTTTGGCTTTGGCAAATTCAAATTTTAAGTTTTCAAAAAGGCGTAAGATTTTTTACTCGCGTTTAGGGTTTTCTTAGCCCCAAAATTTTTATACAGCCTCTATGATGTCAAACCGGGCTGATTTCAGAAATTGAGAAGTCATTAAGGTCTAAAAGGAACATTTTGGCTTTGGCAAATTACAATTTAAGTTTTCAAAAAGGCGTAAGAATTCTCTCGCATTTACGGTTTTCTTAGCACGAAAAAAATTATACGGCCTCTATGATGTCAAGCCTGGCTGATTCCGAAAGTCATCAAGGTGTAAAAGAAACATTTTGGCTTTGGCAATTCAAATTTTAAGTTTTCAAAAAGGTGTAAGAATTTTTTACTTGGTTTTTGTGTTTTCATAGCGATAAAAAATTATACGGCCTCTCTCTTGTCAAACCGAGATGATTTTTGAAATTTAAAAGTCATTATGGTGTAAAAGGAACATTTTGGCTTTAGCTAATTCCAATTTTAAGTTTTCGAAAGGCGTGAGAATTTTTTACTCGGTTTTAGGGTTTCTTAGCACAAAACAATTTATACGACATCTATGTTATCAAACCTGGATGATTTCCGAAAGTCAAAAGTCATAATGGTGTAAAAGAAACATTTTGGCTTTGGACAATTCAGATTTTAAGTTTTCAAAAAGGCGTAAGATTGTTTTAGTCGGTTTTAGGGTTTTCTTAGCACAAAAAAAATTATACGGCCACTCATGTCAAACCGGGCTGATTTCTGAAATTGAAAAGTCATTAATGTGTAAAAGGAACATTTTGGCTTTGGCAAATTCACATTTTATGTTTTCAAAAAGGCATAAGAATTTTTTAGTCGCTTTTAGGGTTTTCTTAGGACGAAAAAAATTATACGGCCTCTATGATGTCAAACCGGGCTGATTTCTGAAATTGAAAGGACATTAAGGTTTGAAAGGAACATTTTGGCTTTGGCAAATTCAAATTTTAAATTTTCAAAAAGACGTAAGAATTGTTTACTCGGTATAGGGTTTCTTAACACGAAAAAATTATACGGCCTCTATGATGTCAAACTGGGTTGATTTCTGAAATTGAAAAGTCATTATGGTGTAATAGGAACATTTTTGCTTTGGCAAAGTCAAATTTTAAGTTTTAAAAAAGCTGTAAGAAATTTTTACTCGATTTTAGGGTTTTGTTAGCACAAAAAAAATTATACAGACTCTCTCAAATCAAACCGGGCTGATTTCTGAAATTGAAAAATCATTAAGGTGTAAAACGAACACTTTGGATTTGGCAAATTCTAATTTTAAGTTTTCAAAATGGCATGATAATTTTTACTCGATTTTAGGGTTTTCTTAGCACGAAAACTATTATACAGCCTCTATGATGTCAAAACTGGCTGATTTCTGAAATTGAAAAGTCATTAAGGTGTAAAAGAAACATTTTGGCTTTGGCAAATTCTAATTTTACGTTTTCAAAAAAGGCGTAAGAAGTTTTTACTCGCTTTTAGGGTTTTTTAGCACGAAAAAAATTATACGGCCTCTATGATATCAAACCTGGCTGATTTGCGAAAGTCAAACGTCATCATGGTGTAAAAGAAACATTTTGGCTTTGGACAATTCAGATTTTAAGTTTTCAAAAAGGTGTAAGAATTTTTTACTCGGTTTTAGGGTTTTCTTACCACAAAAAAAATTATATGGCCTCTCTCATGTCAAACCGGGCTGATTTCTGAAATTGAAAAGTCATTAATGTGTAAAAGGAACATTTGGTTTTGGCAAATTCAAATTTTAAGTTTTCCAAAAGGCATAAGAATTTTTTACTCGCTTTTAGGGTTTTTTTAGCACGAGAAAAATTATACGGCCTCTATGATATCAAACCTGGCTGATTTCCGAAAGTCAAAAGTCATCATGGTGTAAAAGAAACATTTTGGCTTTGGACAATTCAGATTTTAAGTTTTCAAAAAGGCTTAAGAATGTTTTAGGGTTTTCTTAGCACGAAAACAATTATACGGCTCTATGATGTCAAACTAGGCTGATTTCTAAAATTGGAAAGTCATTAAGGTGTAAAAGGAACATTTTGGCTTTGGCAAACTCAACTTTGATGTTTTAAAAAAGGTGTAAGAATTTTGTACTTGGTTTTAGGGTTTTGTTAGCACAAAAAAAATTATACGGCCTCTCTCAAATCAAACCGGGCTGATTTATGAAATTGAAAAGTCATTAAGGTGTAAAATGAAAATTTTTGGCTTTGGCAAAATTCCAATTTTATGTTTTCAAAAAGGCGTAAGAATTTTTTACTTGTTTTAGGGTTTTCTTAGCACGAAAAAAATTATATGGCCACTATGATGTCAAACCGGGCTGATTTCTGAAACTAAAAAGTCATTAAGGTGTAAAAGAAACATTTTGGATTTGACAAATTCCAATTTTAAGTTTACAAATAGGCGTAAGAATTTTTACTCGCTTTTAGGGTTTTTTTAGCACGAAAAAAATTATACGGCCTCTTATATTTCAAACTTGGGTGATTTCCGAAAGTCAAAAGTCATCATGGTGTAAAAGAAACATTTTGGCTTTGGCCAATTCAGATTTTAAGTTTTCAAAAAGTCGTAAGAATTTTTTACTTGTTTTTAGGGTTTCTTAGCATGAAAAAAATTATACGGCCTCTCTCAAATCAAACCAGGCTGATTTTTGAAATTGAAAAGTCATTAATGTGTAAAAGGAACATTTTGGCTTTGGCAAACTCCAAATTTAAGTTTTCAAAAAGACGTGAGAATGTTTTACTCGGTTTTAGGGTTTTCTTAGCACGAAAAAAATTATATGGCCTCTTTGATGTCAAATCGGGCTGATTTCTGAAATTGGAAAGTCATTATTTTGTCAAAGGAACATTTTGGCTTTGGCAAATTCTAATTTTAAGTTTTCAAAAAGGCGTAAGAATTTTGTTCTCGGTTTTAGGGTTTTCTTTACACAAAAAAAATTATACGGCCTATGTCATGTCAAACCGGGCTGATTTCTGAAATTTAAAAATCATTAAGGTGTGAAAGGAACATTTTGGCTCTGGCAAATTCCATTTTTTGTTTTTCAAAAAGGCTTAAGATTTTTTACTCGCTTTTAGGGTTTTCTTAGCACGAAAAATATTATACAGCCTCTATGATGTCAAAGCGGGCTGATTTCTGAAATTGAAAAGTCATTAAGGTCTAAAAGGAACATTTTGGCTTTGGCAAATTCCAATTTTAAGTTTTTAAAAAGGCGTAAGAATTTTTTCTCGCATTTGAGGTTTTCTTAGCACGAAAAAAATTATACGGCCTCTATGATGTCAAACCAGGATGATTTCCGAAAGTCATCAAGGTGTAAAAGGAACATTTGGCTTTGGCAAATTCAAATTTTAATTTTTAAAAAAGGTGTAAGATTTTTTACTCTGTTTTAGGGATTTCTTAGCACAAAAAAAATTATACGGCTTCTCTCAAATCAAACTGGGCTGATTTCTGAAATTGAAAAGTGATTAAGGTGTAAAAGGAACATTTTGGCATTGGCAAATTCCAATTTTAAGTTTTCAAAAAGGCGTAAGAATTTTTTACTCGCTTTTAGGGTTTTCGTAGCACGAAAACAATTATACAGCCTCTATGAAGTCAAACCGGGCTGATTTCTGAAATTGAAATGTCATTAAGGTGTAAAAGAAACATTTAGCTTTGGCAAATTCAAATTTTAAGTTTTCAAAAAGGCGTAAGAATTTTTTACTCGCTTTTAGGGTTTTTTTAGCACGAAAAAAATTATACGGCATATATCCTATCAAACCTGGCTGATTTCCGAATGTCAAAAGTCATCATGGTGTAAAAGAAACATTTTGGCTTTGGACAATTCAGATTTTAAGTTTCAAAAAGGGATAAGAATTTTTTACTCGCTTTTAGGGTTTTCTTAGCACAAAAAAAATTATACAGCCTCTATGATGTTAAACCGGACTGATTTCTGAAACTGAAAATTCATTAAGGTGTAAAAGGAACATTTCGGCTTTGGCAAATTCAAAATTTTAACTTTTCAAAAATGCATAAGAATTTTTTACTCGCTTTTAGGGTTTTCTTAGCACGAAAAAAATTATACGGCCTCTATGATGTCAAATCGGGCTTCTGAAATTGAAAAGTCAGTAATGTGTAAAAGGAACATCTTAGCTTTGGCAAATTCAAATTTTAAGTTTTAAAAAAGCTGTAAGAATTTTTTACTCGGTTTTAGGGTTTTCTTAGCACAAAAAAAATTATACGGCCTCTCTCAAATAAAAGTCATTAAGGTGTAAAAGCAACATTTTGACTTTGGCAAATTCCAATTTTAAGTTTTCAAAAAGGCGTAAATGTTATTTAATCGGTTTTAGGGTTTTTTTAGCCAAAAAAAATTATACGACCTCTCTCATGTCAAACTGAACTAATTTATGAAATTGAAAAGTCATTAAGGTATAAAAGGAACAGCTTGACATCGGCAAATCCCAAGTTTAAATTTTCAAAAAGGCGTGAGAATTTTTAATCTGGTTTAGGGTTTTCTTAGCACAAAAAAAATTGTACGGCCTCTCTCACGTTCAAACCGGGCTGATTTTTGAAATTGAAAACTCATTAAGGTGTAAAAGAAACATTTTGGCGTTGGCAAATTTACAAGTATAAGTTTTCAAAAAGGAGTGATAATTTTTATTCGGTTTTAGGGTTAACTTAGCAAAAAAAAATTATACGACGTCTCTCATTTCAAACCGGGCTGATTCCTGAAATTGAAAAGTCATTAAGGTGTAAAAGGAATATTTTTTGGCTTTGGCAAATTCAAATTTTAAATTTTCAAAATGGCGTAAGAATTTTTTACTCGGTTTTTGGGTTTTCAAAGCAAGAAAAAAATTATACGGCCTCCATGATGTTAAACCGGGCTGATTTCTGAAATTGAAAAGACATTAAGGTGTAAAAGGAACATTTTGGCTTTGGCAAATTCCAATTTTAAGTTTTCAAAAAGGCGTGATAATTTTTACTTGGTTTTAGGGTTTTCTTAGCACAAAAAAAATTATACGACCTCTCGCATTTCAAACCGGGCTGAAAATGAAAAGTCATTAAGGTGTAAAAGGAACTTTTTGGCTTTGGTAAATTCCAATTTTAAGTTTTCAAAAAGGTGTAAGAATTTTTACTCGCTTGTAGGGTTTTCTTAGCTCAAAAAAAATTATACGTCCTCTATGTTGTAAAACCGGGCTGATTTCTGAAATTGAAAAGTCATTAAGGTGTAAAAGGAACATTTTGGCTTTGGCAAATTCAAATTTTAAGTTTTCAAAAAGGCATAAGAATTTTTTACTCGCTTTTAGGGTTTTCTTGAACGAAAAACATTATACGTCCTCTATGATATCAAACCTGGTTGATTTCTGAAAGTCAAAAGTCATAATGGTGTAAAAGAAACATTTCTGCTCTACAAATTCAGATTTTAAGTTTTCAAAAAGGCGTAAGAATTTTTTACTCAGTTTTAGGGTTTTCTTAGCACAAAAAAAATTATACGGCCTCTCTCAAATCAAACCGGGCTGATTTTTAAAATTAAATAGTCATTAAGGTGTAAAATGAACATTTTGGCTTTGGCAAATTCCAGTTTTAAGTTTTCAAAAAGGCGTAAGAATTTTTTACTCGCTTTTAGGGTTCTTTTAGCCCGAAAAAAATTATACGACCTCTATGATATCAAACCTGGCTGATTTCCGATAGTCAAAAGTCATCATGGTGTAAAAGAAACATTTTGGCTTTGGCCAATTCAGATTTTAAGTTTTCAAAAAGGCGTAAGAATTTTTTACTCGCTTTTAGGGTTTCTTAGCATGAAAAAAATTATACGGCCTCTCTTAAATCAAACCTTGCTGATTTCTGAAATTGAAAAGTCATTAAGGTGTAAAAGGAACATTTTTGCTCTGGTAAATTCAAATTTTAAGTTTTCAAAAAGGCGTGAGAATTTTTTACTCGGTTTTTGGGTTTTCTTAGCAAAAAAAATATTATACGGCCTCTCTCAAATCAAACCGGGCAGATTTCTAAAATTGAAAAGTCATTAAGGTGTAAAAGGAACATTTTGGCATTGGTAAATTCAAATTTTAAGTTTTCAAAAAGGTGTAAAAAATTTTACTCGTTTTAGGGTTTTCTTAGCACGAAAAAAATTATACGGCCTCTATGATGTCAAACCGGGCTGATTTCTGAATTGAAAAGTCATTATTTTGTCAAATGAACATTTTGGCTTTCGCAAATTCAAATTTTATGTTTTCAAAAAGGTGTAAATTTTTTACTCGGTTTTAGGGTTTTCATAGCAAAAAAAATTTATACGACCTCTCTCATGTCAAACCGAGTTGATTTCTGAAATTGAAAAGTCATTAAGGTGTAAAAGGAACATTTTGGCTTTGGCTAATTCAAATTTTAAGTTTCAAAAAGGCGTGTGAATTTTTTTACTTGGTTTTAGGGTTTTCTTAGCACAAAAAAAATTATACGGCCTCTCTCATCTCAAACCTGGCTGATTTCTGAAATAGAAAAGTGATTAAGGTGTAAACGGAACATTTGGCTTTGACAAATTCCAGTTTTTTGTTTCCAAAAAGGCGTAAGATTCTTTAGTCGCTTTTCGGGTTTTCTTAGCACGAAAAAAATTATACGGCCTCTATGATGTCAAACCATACTGTTTTTTGAAATTGAAAAATCATTAAGTTTTAAAAGGAACATTTTGGCTTTGGCAAATTTCAATTTTAAGTTTTCAAAAAGGCGTGATAATTTTTACTCTGTTATAGGGTTTTATTAGCACAAAAAAATTATACGACCTCTCGCATTTCAAACCGGACAGATTTCTGAAATTGAAAAGTCATTAATGTGTAAATGGAACATTTTGGCTTTGGCAAATTTCAAATTTTAGTTTAAAAAAAGGTGTGAGAATGTTTTACTCGCTTTTAGGGTTTTCTTAGCACGGAAAAAATTATACCGCCTCTATGATGTCAAACCGGGCTTCTAAAATTGATAAGTCATTAATGTGTAAAAGTAACATCTTGGCTTTGGCAAATTCAAATTTTATGTTTTAAAAAAGGAGTAAGAATTGTTTTCTCGGTTTTAGCGTTTTCTTAGCACAAAAAAAATTATACGGCCTCTCTCAAATCAAACCGGGCTGATTTCTGAAATTGAAAGGTCGTTAAGGTGTAAAAGGAACATTTTGACTTTGGCAAATTCCAATTTTAAGTTTTCAAAAATACGTAAATGTTATTTATTCGGTTTTAGGGTTTTTTTAGCCAAAAAAAATTATACGGCCTCTCTCATTTCAAACCGAACTGATTTCTGAAATTGAAAAGTCATTAAGGTGTAAAAGGAACAGTTTGACATCGGCAAATCCCAAGTTTAAGTTTTCAAAAAGGCGTGAGAATTTTTACTCGGGTTTAGGGTTTTCTTAGCACAAAAATTTTTTACGGCCTCTCTCACGTTCCAACCTGGCTGATTTTTGAAATTGAAAATTCATTAAGGTGTAAAAGAAACATTTTGGTGTTGGCAAATTTACAAGTATAAGTTTTCAAAAAGGCGTGATAATTTTTACTCGGTTTTAGGGTTTACTTAGCACAAAAAATTTATACGACGTCTCTCATTTCAAAACCGGGCTGATTTCTGAAATTGAAAAGTCATTAAGGTGTAAAAGGACATTTTGGCATTGGCAAATTCAAATTTTAAATTTTCAAAATGGCGTAAGAATTTTTTACTCGGTTTTTGGGTTTTTGAAGCAAGAAAAAATTATACGGCCTCTATGATGTCAAACCGGGCTGATTTCTGAAATTGAAAAGACATTAAGGTGTAAAAGGAACATTTTGGCTTTTGCAAATTCCAATTTTAAGTTTTCAAAAAGGCGTGATAATTTTTACTCGGTTTTAGGGTTTTCTTAGCAAAAAAAAATTTTACGACCTCTCGCATTTCAAACCGGGCTGATATATGAAATTGAAAAGTCATTAAGGTGTAAAAGGAACTTTTTGGCTTTGGCAAATTCCAATTTTAAGTTTTCAAAAAGGCGTCAGAATTTTTTACTCGCTTTTAGGGTTTTCTTAGCTCAAAAAAAATTATACGGCCTCTATGTTGTAAAACCGGGCTGATTTCTGAAATTGAAAAGTCCTTAAGGTGTAAAAGGAACATTTTGGCTTTGGCAAATTCAAATTTTATGTTTTCAAAAAGGCATAAGAATTTTTTACTCGCTTTTAGGGTTTTCTGTAAGGACCCCAAGCCCTTAAACCTTGATTAGTGTATTAACCACTATGTGTGGTACATGCTTTCTATAAAATGTCAATCGGGAAGCTCTGATGATACTTAATCATTGCCTGTCAATGAAAGACTCATATGTTTGCCTTTTACCAACCCCTTGGTGCCACTTTTCACATTGTAAACTTTTATAAAAATTTGGGCAGAGTCTCCCCATAAATAGAGCTATCCCAAAAAAAAAAAAGAGTACAACACATAACAAAATTCCCGGCCAGGGAAAGCATAATACTCAACAGAAAGCAGCAATACTAGTAAATTCCCAGCCAGGGAAGACACCACACATAATACACCAATGACTCTCATATCATTCTAGCAATTCAACCTCTAATTGCATGCAACCTTAAATGAAAGAGAGATAGGCTCATGCCTTTATATACAATCCATGTACAAGTATAATCGTGCTCACATGCGAGCATCATGAATATGTATAAATCCTCAGGTGTATATATAGGTACTCTTTACGATACCGTGCTCCATCAAGCCCTGGTACCACGATCCTGGGAGTACCTCAAATCAACAGCTCGAGCTCAGCTCCATAGCCATCGATGTACCTGTCCACCTGTCCCAAGAGACAGCCCCCAACGGGGTGAGCATACCAATACACAAAATCCCATAGTCATAATAATGAAATTCATAATTTACAACAAAGGTAAATGCTAATGAATTTAAATGATACTCCCTGGATGGCAACCTCATCTGGGATTCCGTGTACTGTCCCTGTTCTCACAATCATCAAACTCATCAAACCTCATAAATCAGTAAACCAACACATTGATTTACACATCGCATGCCTGATTCTCAAATATCAATAATGAATGATTCCAAGTTCATATACATGCAAATATAGATATATCAATATCTAATATTGATTTCATAATCTCGCTTTCCATTATACCTAGACATCTCAAATGTCTCATAATGAATACATGATTCTACGAACCTAGACATCTCAATGTCTCACGAAGAATACATGATTCTACAAACCTAGACATCTCAAATGTCTCATAATATAGTCATATAAACCCAGTACCCCTTATATCATGTAAGAGTCATCCTACTCTAGTGTCACGCACGCTACAAGCTGCGATATCAAGATTTGGGTCATTCCTTGGCCATATCAACATATATGTATAACCATACGCAAAACATTCAATGCAATCAGAAACACCTTATGCATTTCACATATATATAGTAATGCTCGTACGTCGCACGTACCTTAAATCTCCGAAGTCCGAGCCAAACCTTGCTCGAGTTCCATGCCCCGAGGAATGATGTGCTAACACGATAAATAATTCACAATTATTTACGAACATGTAACCTATGCTCAAGCACACCCATATCCCTCAAAATATTGTCAACACACGACAATTATCCTCTTAAAAGACCCGGGGCAGGGTACATGCAGGGAAGGAAATAAATGAGACAATATCGAAATTTGTTCAAGAGTGCCCTACAAAAAATCGAACCCCAATCTCACAATTTCGAACCCAATTAAATACCATAATTTATCTAAAATGTCAATTAAGCTATCCAAGCAAGAATCAACATCCCTTGACAAAAACCCCCAAATTTTCGAACTCAACCCCCTTAAAATCGAACCCAAACAAGCCTTTAAATTCGAACCCTAACAATTCTTCAAATTCGAACCATAGCTTCTCAATTCGATCTCAATCAAGCATCATAATACACCTAAAACATGCAATAATCGATCCATTGCACGAATTAACACCCCTGCCAAAAACCCCCAAATTTTCGAAATCAAACCCTACAATTTCGAAATTAATTTCGAACCAAAATCACCAAATTAAGCAGGGAATAACATGAGAGGGATGAAAAAGGGGTAAGGGAGGCTACCCAACGAAATCGGAAGCAAAATCAAACGAAAATCGAAGAACCCTAGAAATTGGGGATCGACGCTTACCTGCAAAATCCGAACGAGAAACGCGACGAAACCTTCAATTGACGGAGGGGAAAGGAGCGCCTCGCCGAGACGACGCCGTGGGTAGGTCGGACGCGCCGATCGGCGGCCGGACGGCGGCGGGCGCACCGCTTGAAGCGGCGGGGGTGCTGTAGCAGCGGGAAAACGCGCGGGAGAGAGGGAGGAAAAACTTTGGGGCTTAAATGAAAATATCCTCAAATTTTTGGGTTCAATTGGTATTTATAGCAAAAATACCCCGGAAAATTTATAGCCCCACAAATACATCATGATTCCTTAAAAATCATCTGTTTTCAAAAACTCTCTCTCTAACTCCAAAATCCCCTACCGGTGCTCACCCAGCACCCGAGATCCCGAGACACACCAAAAACCCAACTCTTAGGTTTTTCACCCAAATGAGAATACAATCTCAACCTCTGGATCCAACGATCCCAACTACCCAAATAAACGAGCCCAGAAGGCCCAATACCTCAATTAAACTCCCAATCGCCACGTAAAACCACTTTAGGGATTATTAATACTCCGGGATTAACACTTATAATCCCTGGTCATCACAATATCCCCCACTAAAAGAATTTCGTCCTCGAAATTAGCACTGGTGTATCACGTAACACCCAGGCTACACAACAACATGAAGCCATAACCTCGATTCCTGACCATATCAGAATCGTATTAATAAACGCGAGGATACTTACCTCTCATCAAACTCTGAAACAGAGCGACTTACCAAAACCAACCTATCACCCAAGAGGCAAAACGTACCTCGATGCGAGTCATCCCAAAAGTCAGCCTCATGACTGCAAAACAACCAATACATACGACTGTAGATCGGACAGTCATCCTTCGATCTAATACTACAGTACGAACACGTCCTGAATGACACCTCAACCGTAAGAACGTTGACCTCGTGTCAAACTCTGGAGTGGAGTAGACTTCCAAATCCATCATCACGTCAAAGAGCGTCAGTACAACTCAACGCTAATAATCCAAAAGCAGTTAGTCAACTGAAACTGTAAGGATTCGAATCGCTCCTGATTCTATCGTAGATATCATCCAATGACATCTTTACCAAGACTCACGATGTCTAACATACATCGTTACGAGGGAAACACTAGTACAACCACGGTGTACACATACCAAACCTGGTTTCCACTTTCAAACTTCCTCCATCGAAGGAGTAGTCGCCTCATTGCAACTTAATTTGGGCAACTCACGGCCACAAATTCAAACAAAAGACATCTCACAAGATGTCCACCTCCGGATGTTCCAAGAATCACGTCCTGATCATAAATAACAACCGAGACTCCGCAGAGTTTAAATTTCTTAAGGGGCATGCAATAAACCCATTGCATCCTCAACGCTTGTGTCGTCAGCGACACTCAACCAATCCGAAATCCTGCCATCCCTTGAAAATCCTCGGATTTAACAATCCAAACTTGGGAAGGCTGTCGCATAACTCGAAGGAAAACACCAACAAGGGAAATACCTTAACCCTCACAAGAAAATCCCTCTTCAAGGGAGTCAACTAACTTCACGATTATCCCTCATAATCATCGTGCCATGGAGATTCCCAATCTCAAGGTGTTCCATATCTCACATCAGAGATTTAACCATCCTAAAATAGCATAACTCTATGCTTAACAGAGAGGAAATCAATAACTGGCATCCGTATACTCACCGGTATACCTGCCTAAGCACTGATATCGCATGCATACTCAATGCAATCGGCTCGGGTATCTACCACATATCCCTAAGCCCCAAACACAACCGTCAATTCTGAGTCATTCCTTACTCAGTGGAGGATGATAATCGACGATTAACAATACACGGTGTGATTCCCAAAATCAACACCACTTGCACCAACTTACCGAATCTTTCAAAGATTCCCAAATAGGTATAATACTACCTCCTTCCTCGCAAGGGAAGCGCCATTGAACTCGAGATCCACAAGTCTCGAACCATCGTTCGGAAAAACTGGATATAATAACACCCATTGTATCCCTAATACACGGGTTCCCTTAGATTGAGTCAATAACGACCTGATGACTCTCTTGTTGGTACTCCAACATCCTGAGCTGTCCCAGACAAGTCTCCAAGATTAAACATAAACGTATACACGTTTCAGTGAGGCATGAACAACCTTAACCTCAATGACATGGTGACTACTAGAGTCCACCACAATCCACATCGTATCACCTTACGATTTGCCAAACTTGGTTCCAACGAGCAGTGTAACGGCTCTAGCAAGCCCATCATGGTGCTACACACACGCGGCAGACAACCTAGTCTCTGCCTCTTTAGGTTTACCTCAAACCTACCAATAAGACGGACGTTTCCACATGGTATAACATACTATGGGAGGAAAACTCAATAGAGTAGTGGGTCTTTATCCAACATTCCTCAATGCCGATACACCCTGGACACTCCAATGTCCCTATGTACTTAACATAACCTGATCCTACTCCCTTAGGACCCATCCTACACCCTCAAGGGTGGTGTGACCATGTCTACCACATGTCACATCGACAGAAAGCGAGTAATTTCCTCCATGATTACTCCTGTCGTCAAATCACATGGCCAAAAGCCATTCCAACGAGCATACCTCAAGGGTATCACCACTCGTAATATGATCACCCCAATCGTAAGCTGCGGTACAATCACATGTACAGCGCATCCATCCATTCCTCGAGCAACCCGCTCGGTATAAGGGTCACGTCAATCGGTGCCGCACACACCACCTTGTGCTCGGTACTGGCACCCAAGGCATACCACAGAATACGTATACTCAACACATCGATCATCGTAACGATGATGCATGTCTAATAAGACATCTCCTACACCATCGTCATCGTCATCCTGTGACGACACATGCCAACTCATGGCATCTAAAACATTGTCAACTAGTGACGATACATGTACATCAGTGTATGTCAATCCACTATCATGCTAGTAAAATAGGCATAATAAAACATGTATATCAATGCATGCCAGCTAAAATAAAGCTAATAAAATAGCAATATCTCATACCTCATCGCTAGCAATATAGCGTCATACCTGTCTCCGTCGCTCAATAATAGTGCGTAATCAGCACCCATTGCTCGAAGGCGGCAAAATCCTGTGCTGAGTACATAGCGGCAAAATCCCTCGCTATAGAATCGACGGCATGACACCTCGTCATATAATAAGTGGCATGAAACCTCGCTATACACCTGAGTATGAATCATCGTCCACATAGTAGCGGAAAGAGGCATCGCTATCAATACACCTGGCGGAATGAACCATCGCCAATCAATATAGCGGAATGAACCGTCGCTATAAATACACCTGGCGGAATGAACCATCGCCAATAGATATAGCGGAATGAACCATCGCTATAAATACACCTGGCGGAATGAACCATCGCCAATAGATATAGCGGAATGAACCATCGCTATAAATACACCTGGCGGAATGAACCATCGCCAATAGATATAGCGGAATGAACCATCGCTATAAATACACCTGGCGGAATGAACCATCGCCAATAGATATAGCGGAATGAACCATCGCTATAAATACACCTCGAATTGAGTCACTTATCAGTAGTGTATTTCAATGCTTCTCACTACTCCATATAAGCGGAATCCTTCCTCGCTTCATATGGACCTTAGTGCAAGCATTGAAATCCTCACTAGGATAACCTGGACTCGTGAAATATCAGTGTATTTCAATGCTTCTCACTACTCCATATAAGCGGAATCCTTCCTCGCTTCATATGGACCTTAGTGTAAGCATTGAAATCCTCACTTTATATTTCACAATATACATATGCAAAACGATGCGTATCAACATGTATCATATCATAATGCACTATCTTATGCATACCTTGATTTACCTTGTGTTAAATGACTAACCACATAATACATGTTGCCCTTGGGATGCCCGTGCATATGTATAATCATCATTCCTTTTCGTATTCCTTATTTCCTGTAACCTGCAACCATCAGGGTTAACAACAATAGCCATATACGCTATGCATCAACATTCAATACATAATAAAAACGCATTATAAGAATGTATGGTTTCATAAATAAATGTCATGACATCCTTCCTCTTTAAATCCATATTTCATCTTGAGCCCTTATCATTAGTACATTTTAATGCTTCTTGCTACTCCATGTAAGCGGAATTCTTCCTCGCTTCCAATGGACTTTAGCGTTGCTACTCCATGTAAGCGGAACTCTTCATCGCTTCCAATGGACTTTAGCGTTGCTACTCCATATAAGCGGGACTCTTCATCGCTTCATATGGACTTTAGCGTTGCTACTCCATGCAATGGACTTTAGCGTTGCTACTCCATGTAAGCGGGATTCTTCATCTGTAAGGACCCCAAGCCCTTAACCCTTAATTAGTGTATTAACCACTATGTGTGGCACATGCTTCTATAAATACTCAATCGGGAAGCTCAGATGATACTTACAAAATTCCCTTAACATTCAACGTTATAAGATCATCTCTACTAATATATAGACTCATAGAGTTGCCCATTACCATCCCCATTTTGCCACTTTTTACATTGTGGACTTTTATAAAAATTTGGGCAGAGTCTCCCCATAAATTGGGCTATCCCGAAACAAAAGCACATCACAATATATAGTTCCCGGCCAGGGAATACACAATACCCAACAGAAAACTGAACACAAAGTAAATTCCCAGCCAGGGAAGACACCACACATATGACGACATAAATGGGTCTCAGCACCCACACAATACACTAACGACTCTCATATCATTAGCAATTCTACCACAATTGCATGCAACATATAATGAAAGAGAGAAAGGCTCATGCCTTTATATACAACCCATATACATGAATATCCATGCTCACAAGCGAGCATCATAAATGTGTATATAAACCTCGGGTGTATATAAGTACTCTATACGATACCGTGCTCCATCAAGCCCTGGTACCACGATCCTGTGAGTGCATCCAATCAACAGCTCGAGCCCAGCTCCATAGCCATCGATGCACCTGTTCACCTGCCCCAACAGAGACAGCCCCCAACGGGGTGAGCATACCAATACACGAAATCTCATAATCACAATAATGAAATTCATAATTTACAACACAAGTAAATATTAATGAATTTTAAATGATACTCCCTGGATGGCAACATCCTCATCCGGGATTCCGTGTACTGTCCCTGTTCTCACAATCATCAAACTCATCAAATCTCATAAATCAGTACATCAACACATTGATTTAACTCATAGCATGCCTGATTCTCAAGTATCAATAATCAATGATTCCAAGTTCATTATACATACAAATATAGATATCTCAATATCTAGTACTAATTTCTCAATTTCACTATCAATCATAGATAGCTCAAATGCCTAGCATTTATTTTACCAATTTCCCATTATACTTAGACATCTCACATGTCTTATAATGAGCACTTGATCCCACGATCATTCTCAGGCATCTCAAATGCCGTACAATAGTCATATAGACTCAGTACCCCATATATATCAACATATATATATGCATATAGCCATACCTACAACCATCTAATGCAATTACAACACATTATGCATTTCACAATTTCTATCACATAAAGTAATGCTCGTACGTCGCACGTACCTTAAATCTCCGAAGTCCGAGCCAACCCTTGCTCGAGTTCCATGCTCCGAGGAACGATGTGCTAACACGATAAATTAATTCACAATTAATTACGATCATGCAACCCATGCTCAAGCACACCCACAACCCTCAAAAATATTGTCAACACAAGACAATAACCAATATCGAAAATTGCTCAAGAATACTCCACAAATTCTCGAACCTTCACAACACAAAATCCAACCCAAATAATTACCATAATTCATCGAAAACATGAATTAAGCTAACCAAGCAAGAATCAACACCCCTTGCCAAGAACCCCCAATTTTCGAAATCCAAACCCTAATTTCGAATCCCATTCTTCAATTCCAAACACAATCAAGCATCATAATGCATCTACCACATAAACAAATCAATTGCTAACAAGAATCATGACTCCTTATCAAAAAAATCCCCAAATTTTCGAACATAAACCCCACAAATTCGAACTGAAATTCGAACCAATTGCAACCAATAATTCGAACCACAAAAGTCTGAAATAATCGTCTCAAAACCAGCTTAAAAACGCCTCAAAAACATCAGGAAAATCATACCAAAAACATACCAAAATCGCGTCCCAAAATCGGACAGAAATCCCAAATCTGAACCCTACGCTTTCTGCAGAAATCCGAGCTCAATCCTCGACGAAACTTCGAATTGGTGGTATGGATAGGACCGCCTGGAAGAGACGAACACGGCGGCGGGTCGGACGCGCCGAACGGCGGCCGGACGGCGGCGGGCGAAGGCTTTTTCTGCGCGGTGGTCAAAGGGGATCGGGAATGGGTGTTGGCGCGAGGAGAGAGAAAGCGGGAGAGGTGGGGAAAAATGGTTCCGGTAATTAAAATCTCGGGTTCAACTGGTATTTATAGCAAAAATACCCCGAAATGCTAATATCCCCACAAATACATCATGATTCATTAAAAATCATCTGTTTTCGAAAACTCTCTCTCTAACTCAAAAACCCCCTACCGGTGCCCACACACAGCACCCGGGATTCTGAGTCACACTAAAAACCCAACTCACAGGTTTTCACCGGAATGAGAATACGATCTCAACCTCGGGATCCAACGATCCCAACTACTCAAATAGACGAGCCCAGAAGGCTCAACACTTCGATTAAACTCCAATTGCCACGTAAAACAACTTTACGGGTTATTAACATTCCGGGATTAACATCCCTAATCTCAGGTCATCACAATATCCCCCACTAAAAGAATTTCGTCCTCGAAATTAGCACCGGTGTATCACGTAACACCCAGGCTACACAACAACATGAAGTCATAACCTCGATTCTTGACCATATCAGAATCGTCTCAATAAACGCGAGGATACTTATCTCACATCAAACTCTGAAACAGAGCGACTTTACCAAAACCAACATACCCAAGAGGTAAATGTACCTCGATGCGGTTCATCCCAAAAGTCAGTCCCTCATGACTGCAAAACAACCAATACTTACGACCGTAGATCGGACAGTCTTCCTTAGTTCTAATACAACCAGTAAGAACGCATCCTGGATGACACCTCAACCGTGAGAACGTTGACCTCGTGTCAAACTCTGGAGTGGAATAGACTCCCAAATCCATCATAACGTCAAAGATCGTCAGCACAACTCAACGCTAACAGTCCAAAAGCAGTTAGTCAACTGAAACTGCAAGGATTCGAATCGCTCCCGATTCCATCGTAGATGTCATCCAATGATATCTTTATCATGACTCACGATGTCTAACACACATCGTTACGAGGGAAACACTAGGATACCACGGTGTACACATACCAAACCTGGTCTCCACTTTCAAACCTTTTCCATCGAAGGAGCAGTCGCATCATTGCAACTCAATTTGGGCAACTCACGGCCACAGATTCACACAAAAGACATCTCACAAGATGTCCACCTCCGGATATTCCAAGGATCACATCCTGATCATAAATAAACCATCGAGACTCCACAGAGTTCAAATCCTGGAAGGACATGCAATAAACACATTGCATCCTCAACGCTTGTGTCGACAACGACACCCAATAAATCTGAATTCCTGCCATCCCTTGACAATCCTAGGATTTAACAATCCAACTCGGGAAGGCTATCACATAACTCGAAGGAAACACCAACAATGGAACACCTCAACCCACACAAGATAATTCCCTCCTCAAAGGGAGTCAACTAACTTCACGATTGTTTCTCATAACTTATCGTGCCATGGAGATTCCCAATCTCAAGGTGTTCAATATCTCTCATCAGAGATTTAGCCATCCAAAATAGCATACTCTAAGCTTGACAAAAAAAAGAAATCATTAATTGGCATCCGTATACTCACCGGTATACCTGCCTAAGCATTGACATCACATGCATACTCAATGCACTTGGCTCGGGTATCTACAACATACCTCTAAGCCCCAAACACAACTGTCAATTCTGAGTCATTCCCTATCCAGTGGAGGACGATAATCGACGATTAACAACACGGTGTGATTCCCAAAATCAACACCACACGTACCAATTCACCGAATCTTTCAAAGATTCCCAAATAGGCCTAATACTACCTCCTTCCCTACAAGGGAAGTGCCATCGAACTCGAGATCCACAAGTCTCGAACCACCGTTCGGAAAAACTGGATACAATAACCCCCATTGCATCCCAAATACACAGGTTCCCTCAGATCGAGTCAATAACGACCTAATGACTCTCTCTCGTTGGTACTCCAACAATACACTATGTCATCACCACGATATCTGGCTAGCAAAGCGCTGTCTCCATAGGCTCATATCAAGCCCACCAACAAACCATATGTCCCATCTCGGTACGCCATACCGTAACATCCATTTAGAGTAGTGGGTCATCACCCAAAATCTCTCTAAAACCAAAGCATAATGGACATCCCGGTGTCATTGCTCAACCACGGAGCCATCTTAATTCATTAGGACATATCCCACACCTTCAGGTTGGGTGTGACCACGCCTACCGCAGATCACAACAACAAACGAGTAGTTTCCTCAATGACTACTCTTACCACCAATCACTTGGCCCTAGCCAAACCAACGAGCATACCCAAGGTATCATTGCTCGACAAAAGGTCTCGTCAACTAGTGACCCAGACTCTACCATGTGCTCACCATCGGCACTCAAACCATACGACTAAACACATAACATAAATGTATTAGCCATCAAAACGATGCTACACGTCTACATAGAACATCAACTATGTCATTGTCATCCCGTGACGGCATATGTCAACATATGACATCCAACTAACATCGTCCAACATACGACGGTACATGGCAATACACGACATCCATAATCTCATCATCAACACATGGCATATATATAGCAACACATAGTATCCACAATAATACTAACACAAGTAATATGCCATACCTCATCGCTATCAAGATAGCGGAATACCTGTATCCGTCGCTCGATAATAGTACGTAGTCAGCACCCATCGCTCGAAGGCGGCAAAATCCTGTGCTGAGTACATAGCGGCACAATCCATCGCTATAGGATCGACGGCATGATACCTCGTCATATAATAAGTGGTATGAAACCTCGCTATACACCTGAGCATGAAAAATCGTCCACATAATAGCGGAAAGAGGCATCGCTATCAATACACATGGCGGCAAGAACCATCGCCAGTCAATATAGCGGCATGAACCATCGCTATCAATATACATGGCGGCAAGAACCATCGCCAGTCAGTATAGCGGCATGAACCATCGCTATCAATATCCATGGCGGCAAGAATCATCGCCAGTCAATATAGCGGCATGAACCATCGCTATCAATATACATGGCGGCAAGAATCATCGCCAGTCAATATAGCGGCATAAACCATCGCTATCAATATCCATGGCGGCAAGAATCATCGCCAGTCAATATAGCGGCATAAACCATCGCTATCAATATCCATGGCGGCAAGAATCATCGCCAGTCAATATAGCGGCATAAACCATCGCTATCAATATACATGGCGGCAAGAACCATCGCCAGTCAATATAGCGGCATAAACCATCGCTATCAATATCCATGGCGGCAAGAAGCATCGCCAGTCAATATAGCGGCATAAACCATCGCTATCAATATACATGGCGGCAAGAATCATCGCCAGTCAATATAGCGGCATAAACCATCGCTATCAATATACATGGCGGCAAGAATCATCGCCAGTCAATATAGCTGATCCCTAGTCATTGTCACGGTAGTGTATTTTTTAATGCCCCTCGCTTATTTTCATATGGGCGGCATAGGATAACCTCGCTACAATGGACATGCGGCGCTCCCACCCCTCGCTTCACAGAGAGCGGCAAATACCCTTTCCTCGCCCCATATGACAACCACGCTCAAATGTGACATGCGGCGCTCCCACCCCTCGCTTCACATTTAGCGGAACCAATACAAAAAGCGGCAAGCATTTAAAATCATCACTCATCCATAACAATGACTCATGGGATATTCACCAAGTATTCCATTTACACCTGCAATCACAAAACATATGCCATATCCAATATACATCAACATGAGTGTATTTTAATGCACCTCGCACAAATGTGACATGCGGCGCTCCCACCCCTCGCTTCAACAAATGGCGGCAAAGCATTAAAATCATCACTACATGTACACATACATCCACAATGTATAAATCCATGATGTATATAAAATGCAGGTTACCGTTTCGTGCCTTTCAACCATGGCCTTAGCCTTTCGCATCATAGTGTTCCTACAGGAACAATCACAACCCATGAGCATACAATAATCCATATTCCCACAATATGATTATAATGAGTAAATGCATAAACTATGAGTACAAAGTACTTCCTGTATCCCAATGCATTTCGATATGCTCCACCTGGTTGTCCCTGTGTCACAACTCACAATCATAATCAACAGGTTATATTATGATTCTATAGATGTCATGACATATAATCGTTTCACTATGATCACATATCACAAATGCACATAAGCAAAACAGTTGTGTCACACAACACTAGCTACTATCATGCATAAATATGTGATACTCATCCCTATCAGCATGTTCCAGGCCCTCAACAGCCCCAAAGAGCTAACCACTGCTCTGATACCACTAATGTAAGGACCCCAAGCCCTTAACCCTTAATTAGTGTATTAACCACTATGTGTGGCACATGCTTCTATAAATACTCAATCGGGAAGCTCAGATGATACTTACAAAATTCCCTTAACATTCAACGTTATAAGATCATCTCTACTAATATATAGACTCATAGAGTTGCCCATTACCATCCCCATTTTGCCACTTTTTACATTGTGGACTTTTATAAAAATTTGGGCAGAGTCTCCCCATAAATTGGGCTATCCCGAAACAAAAGCACATCACAATATATAGTTCCCGGCCAGGGAATACACAATACCCAACAGAAAACTGAACACAAAGTAAATTCCCAGCCAGGGAAGACACCACACATATGACGACATAAATGGGTCTCAGCACCCACACAATACACTAACGACTCTCATATCATTAGCAATTCTACCACAATTGCATGCAACATATAATGAAAGAGAGAAAGGCTCATGCCTTTATATACAACCCATATACATGAATATCCATGCTCACAAGCGAGCATCATAAATGTGTATATAAACCTCGGGTGTATATAAGTACTCTATACGATACCGTGCTCCATCAAGCCCTGGTACCACGATCCTGTGAGTGCATCCAATCAACAGCTCGAGCCCAGCTCCATAGCCATCGATGCACCTGTTCACCTGCCCCAACAGAGACAGCCCCCAACGGGGTGAGCATACCAATACACGAAATCTCATAATCACAATAATGAAATTCATAATTTACAACACAAGTAAATATTAATGAATTTTAAATGATACTCCCTGGATGGTAACATCCTCATCCGGGATTCCGTGTACTGTCCCTGTTCTCACAATCATCAAACTCATCAAATCTCATAAATCAGTACATCAACACATTGATTTAACTCATAGCATGCCTGATTCTCAAGTATCAATAATCAATGATTCCAAGTTCATTATACATACAAATATAGATATCTCAATATCTAGTACTAATTTCTCAATTTCACTATCAATCATAGATAGCTCAAATGCCTAGCATTTATTTTACCAATTTCCCATTATACTTAGACATCTCACATGTCTTATAATGAGCACATGATCCCACGATCATTCTCAGGCATCTCAAATGCCGTACAATAGTCATATAGACTCAGTACCCCATATATATCAACATATATATATGCATATAGCCATACCTACAACCATCTAATGCAATTACAACACATTATGCATTTCACAATTTCTATCACATAAAGTAATGCTCGTACGTCGCACGTACCTTAAATCTCCGAAGTCCGAGCCAACCCTTGCTCGAGTTCCATGCTCCGAGGAACGATGTGCTAACACGATAAATTAATTCACAATTAATTACGATCATGCAACCCATGCTCAAGCACACCCACAACCCTCAAAAATATTGTCAACACAAGACAATAACCAATATCGAAAATTGCTCAAGAATACTCCACAAATTCTCGAACCTTCACAACACAAAATCCAACCCAAATAATTACCATAATTCATCTAAAACATGAATTAAGCTAACCAAGCAAGAATCAACACCCCTTGCCAAAGAACCCCCAATTTTCGAAAACCAAACCCTAATTTCGAATCCCATTCTTCAATTCCAAACACAATCAAGCATCATAATGCATCTACCACATAAACAAATCAATTGCTAACAAGAATCATGACTCCTTATCAAAAAAATCCCCAAATTTTCGAACATAAACCCCACAAATTCGAACTGAAATTCGAACCAATTGCAACCAATAATTCGAACCACAAAAGTCTGAAATAATCGTCTCAAAACCAGCTTAAAAACGCCCCAAAAACATCAGGAAAATCATACCAAAAACATACCAAAATCGCGTCCCAAAATCGGACAGAAATCCCAAATCTGAACCCTACGCTTTCTGCAGAAATCCGAGCTCAATCCTCGACGAAACTTCGAAATGGTGGTATGGATAGGACCGCCTGGAAGAGACGAACACGGCGGCGGGTCGGACGCGCCGAACGGCGGCCGGACGGCGGCGGGCGAAGGCTTTTTCTGCGCGGTGGTCAAAGGGGATCGGGAATGGGTGTTGGCGCGAGGAGAGAGAAAGCGGGAGAGGTGGGGAAAAAATGGTTCCGGTAATTAAAATCTCGGGTTCAACTGGTATTTATAGCAAAAATACCCCGAAATACTAATATCCCCACAAATACATCATGATTCATTAAAAATCATCTGTTTTCGAAAACTCTCTCTCTAACTCAAAAACCCCCTACCGGTGCCCACACACAGCACCCGGGATTCTGAGTCACACTAAAAACCCAACTCACAGGTTTTCACCGGAATGAGAATACGATCTCAACCTCGGGATCCAACGATCCCAACTACTCAAATAGACGAGCCCAGAAGGCTCAACACTTCGATTAAACTCCAATTGCCACGTAAAACAACTTTACGGGTTATTAACATTCCGGGATTAACATCCCTAATCTCAGGTCATCACATCATCGCTTCAAATGGACTTTAGCGTTGCTACTCCATGCAATGGACTTTAGCATAAGCCATTAAAATCCTTACTAAGATAACTTTGACTCAAGAAATACACCTCTTATATTTCACAACATGCATATGCAAAAACAATGCACAATAACATATATCATAACCTTAATGCACCACTTTGCATTCATCATGTGTCAACAAGACAACATAAAGTACATGTTACCTCGGAAATATCCCTATTAATGCCATCCTATAGTGTTCCACACGATTCCTGCAACCACAATGGTTAGCAATACCACTTTTCATATCATAATAGCACATAAACAATTTGTTATGTCATACAACATTGATGCCATCATGCATAAATATGTGCTATGTGACATCCCCGAAATGGTTAATTGTATTTGGGCATTAATTATGATTATT
The DNA here is from genome assembly GCA_907163345.1 of Haberlea rhodopensis. Taxonomy (NCBI): domain Eukaryota; kingdom Viridiplantae; phylum Streptophyta; class Magnoliopsida; order Lamiales; family Gesneriaceae; genus Haberlea; species Haberlea rhodopensis. The sequence continues at coordinate 4,552 of CAJQUN010000793.1, read as the reverse complement.
ATGATTAATTATGTGGTAATTAATTATGTTTTGGGATTTATTTACCTTATGGAAAATGCATGGTCATATGGATAGGGTTGACCCGGGGTTGCATTTTAGGGTGCATGTGGTGCATGTTGGGTAAATATATTGGAAGCATGATTTATTTGCATGGGTTAGCAATTAATTGGAAATCATGTGTTTATTTGATATTTGGTGCATTTTGAGAAAATGCTTTGAGAAATATCATGTTGGGGTGTTTTATACACCATGGGATATCTTGGTATGCTTTTAATTAAAACCCAACCTTTTTATTCCCAACCCCACTTTACCAAATCACCATCACCTTTACCAAATCAAAACCCACAAACCCTACCCCCTTCCATTTTCGAGCTCAAGCCTTTGGGTGGATAGAAGTCCTTGCAAAATCTTGTTTTGTGGAGCATTTTGGGTGATTTTGAGATCCCCAAGAGGTATGGGTACCTCATGCTTTAATTTTGTAAGGTTTTGTTTGAGTTGGTATGGTTTTTAAGGATTTTTGAAATGGGTTTGTGTGGGTTGTTGTGGTTTTGGTTAAGGGCTAGATTTATACTTGTTTTGAAGTGTGTTTTGGTGGTTTATGTTGTTTTTGTTGTTGTGGATTTGTTGGGTTAAGTGTTGGTATGGGTTGGAAGGTTTTTGGAAGCAAAAATGGCAGAAAAACGCATGTCTGTGCGAGGCGATCGATCGCCTGAAAAGAGGCGACCGATCGCCAAGAGGCAGTAGACTTTTTACGTGTTAGGCGACTCGATCGCCTAAAATGGGGCGACCGATCGCCGAGAGGCAGTAGTTTTTCAAAGGGATGGCGATCGATCGCCATGTTTGGGGCGACCGATCGCCACAGTGATAATTTTGAGGCGATCGATCGCCTGGGTGAAGCGATCGATCGCCGCCTGTGGAATTTTGGAAAATGGTTTATTTTGTCAAATTTTTTGGTATTTGGCTATTATTTGGCTTCTAATATGGGGTTGTGTGATTGTGTAGAACCATCCCAGGGTAGCAACACAACCGAGGAATTGAAGCCGGACCAATTCCACTTTTGGAAAGGTACGTAGTGGACGTACGGGCCACCCAACGGTAACATGTATTTATATGCTCATTGTTTATGCATTGTGGATGCGAGTATATATTTGGTATTGCATTGTGGATGCATATACATGTTGATTATTGCCATATGAGGTATTGCATAGTGGATGCATATACATGGTAATTTATGCATATTGATGTTAGATGCATATTATGATTATTGGATGCACATCCCATGAGTCGTGGTCATCCTTTGATGATTTTAATGCTTGCCGCTTTTTGTATTGGTTCCGCTAAATGTGAAGCGAGGGGTGGGAGCGCCGCATGTCACATTTGAGCGTGGTTGTCATATGGGGCGAGGAGGAAAGGGTATTTGCCGCTCTCTGTGAAGCGAGGGGTGGGAGCGCCGCATGTCCATTGTAGCGAGGTTATCCTATGCCGCCCATATGAATATAAGCGAGGGGCATTAAAATACACTGTGATGGACAGACTAGGGAATGGTGACCAATATGTGGTACAGTTGAGATGGTATATGATGTCATGACATGTTTTGGCCATTAAAAATAATCTGTTGATTATACTCATGAGTTATGGTACAGGGACAACCAAACGGGGAAGCGTTTTGAAATGCATGGGAAAACAGGAAGTGTTTATCTATACTTATATTATAATATGTAAACCCTTTATAAAAACTAACTTGGTATGGCCACTTTTACATTCCAAAATTACCCTCATTTTTCTTTTTAAAATTACCAATATCTAATTGCACTATGCCCTTACAAATCTAAAATATATCATCACACTTGCTATCTATATCAAATCAACTTACATTATTACATTACAATCATACAAATTATCATCATACCTATCATACAAATATCATATTATCCTAAAAAAATTATTAAATTCCAAAAAAAAACATTAAATATAAAAATACTGTATAATCATTTTCTAATTTAAATTAAAAAAGCTAAAACCAAACTAAAAAACGACGTACAAATCACAACAATTTACAAAAAAAAATGTTAGATGCCACGCAAGACGTGCAGAATGACACTAGTATTGATTATTGCATTTACGCTTTATCTTCATATTGTGTTGAATATGAATGATTATTATTGCTCATGTTTGGGGGTTTGTCCTTGTAGGTACCTTTTTGGCATGATAGATGGGCTTGAACGGGTGAGACAGTGAACTTCTCGAGCATCTTTGGTAGATGAAAGGACAGGATTCTTTTGTATAGTGCCTACTCTAGGCGTTAGCGTAAAAACTATAGTGGACACATTCATTTGTGGAATGTAATTAATCCTTTTGGTAGGTCCTTATTTTTGGCATGTACATGCTTAAGCTCATAGGACTCAACTTGTTTACTCTATCTGATCATTATTAGCTCTATTATGCCTTATTCCGCACCTTAAGGATTAGGGTCCTTACATGCTATCAATAACTTCCTAGGCCCTTAACAGCCCCAATGAGCAACCACTGCTCTGATACCACTAATGTAAGGACCCCAAGCCTTTTAAACCTTGATTAGTGTATTAACCACTATGTGTGGTACATGCTTTCTATAAAATGTCAATCGGGAAGCTCTGATGATACTAATAATGCCTGTCAATGAAAGACTCATATGTTTGCCTTTACCAACCCCTTGGTGCCACTTTTCACATTGTAAACTTTTATAAAAATGTAAGGACCCCAAGCCCTTAAACCTTGATTAGTGTATTAACCACTATGTGTGGTACATGCTTTCTATAAAATGTCAATCGGGAAGCTCTGATGATACTTAATCATTGCCTGTCAATGAAAGACTCATATGTTTGCCCTTTACCAACCCCTTGGTGCCACTTTTCACATGTAAACTTTTATAAAAATTTGGGCAGAGTCTCTCCATAAATAGAGCTATCCCAAAAAAAGAGTACAACACACATAACAAAAATTCCCGGCCAGGGAACACATAATATCACAGAAAAGCAGTAATACACGTAAGTAGATTCCCAGCAAGGAAGACACCACACATATGTCAACAAAAGTGGGTTCCACACCCACATAATACACCAATGACTCTCATATCATTCTAGCAATTCAACCTAATTGCATGCAACCTTAATGAAAGAGAGAAAGGCTCATGCCTTTATATACAATCCATATACAAGTATAATCGTGCTCACATGCGAGCATCATGAATATGTATAAATCCTCAGGTGTATATATAGGTACTCTATACGATACCGTGCTCCATCAAGCCCTGGTACCACGATCCTGGGAGTACCTCAAATCAACAGCTCGAGCTCAGCTCCATAGCCATCGATGTACCTGTCCACCTGTCCCACAGAGACAGCCCCCAACGGGGTGAGCATACCAATACACAAAATCCCATAATCATAATAATGAAATTCATAATTTACAACAAAGGTAAATGCTAATGAATTTAAATGATACTCCCTGGATGGCAACATCCTCATCCGGGATTCCGTGTACTGTCCCTGTTCTCACAACATCAAACTCATCAAATCTCATAAATCAGTAAATCAACACATTGATTTACACATCGCATGCCTGATTTACAATATCAATAATGAATGATTCCAAGTTCATATACATGCAAAATAGATATATCAATATCTAATATTGATTTCATAACCTTGCTTCCATTATACTTAGACATCTCATATGTCTTATAATGAAAACATGAGTCTATGAACCTAGACATCTCAAATGTCTCATAATGAATACATGATTCTACGAACCTAGACATCTCAAATGTCTTACGAAGAATGCATGATTCTACAAACCTAGACATCTCAAATGTCTCATATGAATACATGATTCTACGAACTAGACATCTCAAATGTCTTACGAAGAATGCATGATTCTACAAACCTAGACATCTCAAATGTCTCATAATATAGTCATATAAACCAGTACCCCTTATATCATGTAAGAGTCATCCTACTCTAATGTCACGCACGCTACAAGCGGCGATATCAAGATTGGGTCATTCCTTGGCTATATCAACAATATGTATAACCATACGCAAAACATTCAATGCAATCAAAATTACCTTATGCATTTCACATATATATAGTAATGCTCGTACGTCGCACGTACCTTAAATCATCCGAAGTCCGAGCCAAGCCTTGCTCGAGTTCCATGCCCCGAGGAATGATGTGCTAACAACGATAAATAATTCACAATTATTTACGAACATGTAAACTATGCTCAAGCACACCCATATCCTCACAACATGTCAACACACGACAATATCCTCTAAAAGACCGGGCAGGGTACAATGCAGGGAAGGAAATAAATGAGACAATATCGAAATGTTCAAGAATGCCCTACAAAAACGAACCTTAATCTCACATTTTCGAACATAAATAAAATACCATAATTTATCTAAAAATGCCAATAAGCTATTCAAGCAAGAATCAACATCCCTTGACAACAACCCCCAATTTTCGAACTCATAATCCTTAAATTCGAACCCCAAACAGACCTTAAATTCGAA